>CM036764.1:12149732-12212232 GCA_020796225.1 Arion vulgaris | reverse complement strand
GACAGCTAGTACCATTCATGACAACATCCCAATATGATATGCAAGTAACAGATTCCAAATGTATAAGCATAAAAAGCCAATAAAATGTCCTCATAAAGTACATAAAACATCAACATTGATGAGAAAGGTAGTAAAAGTTTACCACTAGTAAAAGTAAACACATTTGATCCAAGGCTAACTATCAATATTGAAAATTAATCAATTAAAAATGAAGATTACATCTTCGCTAAAGAAGAATGAAACAAAAATAAAATTTCTTATTCTTCTATTTATGTTACAAAGTAATGAAACAAAAATGAAACTTCTATCTCCGCGATAAATTAACTCTTTCCACGCTTTAAGCAGTGCACTGCGCCACGGCGGAAGTCCATTGCACACTACCTGCCGCACACCGCACCATAGAGTTGCTTCCCTTAAGAGAAGTCTTTCTAGTTCTACCTCTACTGTTTTACTTATACTACTTTTCAACCTTGTTATTCTATTAGGTTGTCCAGTTTTCCTCAATTTAGTATATAATAATATATATATATATATATATGTTTATTTATTGATGAGTAGTTGGGATCGCCTTTTTTAATTAAAAATGTATTTTACCTCCCTTGAATTAACTGCTTAAAAATTGAGGAAATAACTCCGTGTGGAAAGAGTTAAACCAAAAATGAAACTAACTGCTACAAATAAAATTAAACAAAAATGACACTTCTATGCCTGCAACAAATGAAACAAAAAATGAAACTTCTATCTGTACAAATTAAGCAAGAAAATGAAACTTTGATCTATGTGTTATAAAAAGATATGAAACCTTCTTACAGGCACAATTTTATCCATACCAAATGAAATAATCAAGCTCAAAAAATTACAGCAAAATATCAAATAGGCACGTCAAAAAGAAAATACCCATACAAAATATTTACTATCACCATTTTTCCATCTAACATTTTATAAATATTTATAATTAGTGGTCAGCAACTTGGCAATCAATAGATTAAAATGGTGATAACATTTGACACAACTGCCTGGCAACTTTGTAATCACTGGTAATGATGACATCTAACAACAATATTTCTCAAACTGTGTTACTTATTACATAAATTGTAACATTTGACAACAATGCTTCTCAAAATGTACAATGGCTTATATATATCCTACAAATTGACAACAATGAATCTCAAACTTTATAAGGGGTTACATAAATTGTAACAATGCTTCACAAACTTTAAAAGCGTTTACACAGATCCTAACATTTGACAACTATGTTCTAAAACTTTGTAATGGCTTACATAGATTGTAAAATTTGACAACAATGTTTCTTGAGCTTTTTAACGGCTTACATATATCAGAACAGTTGACAACAATGCTACTCAAACTTTTAAGGGTTACATTGATAATACTTGACAAAAAAAAACCATCTAAACCTTTCTTATATCATTCAACCAATTGATTGAACCACCATCATTGCCCTTTGATGAGTAACCATGTGTGCTCCGATCTTTCTTATTTATAAAGATCTGGCAGCAGTGCCCGGATGCTATAGCACCGGCGATGGTTCTCAATATAATTTAGAAGAAAATATGACCAGAGATCAACAAAGCAACCAATTCCTGCTAGAATCATGTACGGCAGCAACAAACTTTCATTCATTTTGTAGCTATCATTTGTAAGGTACACTATGACTTATTCATGATCAACATTTTAGTTTCAGTTTCAGTTTGGAATATCTTCATTGCACTCGGACATGTCCATAGGTGCTCCGATCTCCTTCACATTATCTCCAACAGCGTCCAGCGACTGACCATACCAGTTCGATTTTGATTGATGAGCCTACTCACGTACCTGTAATGTTGTTCTTTTCTTGCTACTCCAATCTTCAAACCCAGCTCCCAATCTAGTAATTGACGTGGATTGGTTTAAATGAAAATCTTCTTTGCGGCCACACTCTATGAGGGAGTTGAAAATATCAGCTCTATCCATTGGCTGGCCGACTGATATGGTAGCAGATCCAGCCAGCCTGTCTGCTCTCTCACTGCCAATGACACCAATGTGCCCCAGAACAAAGATAAGAGTGATTCTGCAAATTGTTGACACTTGTAGTGATTCAGTCCATTGCCTGCGCACCGAACCAGCCTTTACCATGCGGATCATACTCAATGAATCACTCAGAATGCACGCATGAGTGTAGTTTTGTGACTCCAGCCAATGTAAAGCATTAGTCACCGCCAGTACCTCCATTGTAATGCTGCTTGTTGTCGATCGAAATGCACCACTGGCCTCATGGACCATTCTGCCACATGATCTTGCAGAGAAGGCCCATGCAGACTTTTCGTGACGAACTACCGATCCATCCGTATAAATCACAACGGCACCTTATTGCAGTTTTCATCAATGATAGCAACATTTTAGTTTCCTCAGTTCTCCCCAAAGTTGTCTTTGATTGATCAAACTTTCATCTTCCCTCTATGATTTATAACAAGTTTGTAGAGTGCATTCTCTTCAAAGCAAAATGAAGCTTCTTTCAGTCATTCTACAAAGCATTGTTGTTATATAATAAGTGGTTTAATGTGTACAAACTCAAAAACCAACTACCTCAGTGTGTGTTGTATTATGATATATTGTCCAATGAAATCATCAAAATGTAGAAGACATCTCGATACAAAACATAAAGAAAATAGCACCAATTTGTTTCTAAATTAAGGTGCAAGTAAATGCTTCATATCGACCACATGTTAACCACTCTTTGCAATTTCTATTTGATCCAAGCCTGAGAGCGATTGTACATTTTGCCAGTTATGGGCCTACAAGTAGGCCAGCACATCCAATTTCTGCACTGCTTTTTATTTACTAGGGTAGCTTCCATGTGCCTCTTCCTCAGTTGCATCTTACGACATACCTTGTAGGTCGCAGTGTTACTATTCTTTGCTCCCGTAAGGGCTCGGAAACACATGGGCATGCAAAAAGACTAAAACTGGCCGCAACAAGAAAAATGTGAGAGCCTTATTTGAAATTGCTTCATTAATAAGAAAAAGCAGACAACTGCAGACAATAGTTGAGGAAATTATGTTACCATATGAAAAAATCAAGGCATCTGCTTTGATCACAATAGAAAGTAGTCAAGGACCTTTTTTTTTTGACACCACTATCAAATGAAACAGTTAAGATGATCAAGGAACAGTTATTAGAATTTGCATGTTCTTCTACTTTTCTCTAAAACTTGACGAAAGCACAGACGCAACAAAGCTTCTTTATTGTTCTGTATGAGGTATGAGAATAGAAAACTATTTTCAAAGCCTTCTTGTTCCCCTCCTTCTTGGTGCATACTACAGCTAAAGAAGTATTTAACAGATAGAGTTTATCACATATCAAGAAGTAGCTTAGTAAAATGAGCTAAAATGAATTGAGACAGGGCATGTTCAATGTCCGGTAAGCTTACTGGGTTTCTAGAGGAAATTAAGGAAGTCATACTGTTGGTGACCTGGTACCATTGCTGCATACAAAGGGAAGCATTAGTTGCTAAGAACATACCTGAAAAACTAAAACAGACATTGAATGATTCAGCCTAAAGTCTCAATTGTATAAACAGCAAATCACTTAATTCAAGACTTTTTGAGCAGCTATGCAAAGGTATGGCCAGTGAACACCATCAACTTTTGCTAGATTGTAAAGTTTGTTGGGTATCTCAAGGTAGTTTTATCTTATTTTGGGAACTAATAAACACAATTTCCTTGTTAGTAAAATTAGTATATTTGTTAAATACCTTCAGTTATTTAAAGATGCTGAACTGAAATCTTCAAACAGAAGAAGCTATTGTTTTTCAAGTTGAAACAAGATACAAGTAATGATTAAAGTTACATGCCCGCCTGCCCAGCGTGTTCGTAGTGCGTTGAACTACAGGTGACAAACCCTCTGTGATTGCAGGTTCAATTCCGCGGGCTAGCAGAAAAGCCACAGGTTCTCCAGATTTACGATATTTGTGGCACCGAACCGAAGGGCTACTAAGTCCATGGCACCGAGCCGAAGAGCTGAAAAGCTCAAGTGCTTCTGGATCTAAAAACCCCCAAAAACACCAGTTACTTACAATTGGAACATCAACATCTATTGAGCCAAAAGTATGATGAATTTTTCAAACCTCACTAACTTCCTTGGTTCCATCAATGATGTCTGAAGCAGAGACATCATTTATTGCATGAACTTTGACAAATTTGAAACATTTTTTCAAGAATATTTTCCTGCTCTTGATGCAAGTAAAAACTGGATTAAAGATCCATTTTCATAAAAACGGGTCTAAAGTCACAAGATTAACTTTATTGCACTGAGTTTTACCCCATATGGCTCAATACTTTGCTGAAATTGCATGTCACCTGCTGAGAGTATTGCACAAAGCATAAACTCCATAGCTCCGGCTGTAATCCTAGGGGTCTCTGAAAAACAAGCACCCTTAAACAGAGAGGCGCTGTCCGGATTTGAACCCATGACCTTCGGAATGCAAGGCAAAGGCTTAACCCCAGAGACCCCTGAATCATTTAATATGTATGAACCAATTTTTTTTTTTTTTTCCGATCCAGAAGCACTTGAGCTTTTCAGCTCTTCGGCTCGGTGCCATGGACATCGTAACCCTTCGGTTCGGTGCCACGAACACCGTGAATCTGGGGAATCTGTGGCTTTTTCTGCCTGCCCACGGAATTGAACCCGTACACACAGAGGGCTAGTCACCCACAGTCCAACGCGCTACGAACACGCTGGCACGCGGGCGTATGAACCAATAGAGAAACTTACAGCAACAAAGGACTTAAAAATCAAGAAACAGTTCCTGCAAATTTCTGGGCTGATTTGCAAATGTAGTAGTGTATGTAGAGATGGATCGCTAACTTTAACAAATATTTTTTTCCACATGAGCCAAGTTGAGAGATGCAATTGGTGCATAGCAAAAGTGGCACATACAAGATGATTAAAAATTTTTTTAACTGAAGAGCACAACATGAAATTTGCGTGTGAAGGAGAAAAGGAAAAAAAAGTTAGATGACAATTTGCCTAAAAATTAAAACAAAAACATGGAAATGTTTTAGATGTTAAGGCTGAGAGTTAAAACCAGATATACTAAAGAAAACACCATATTCAGGTAGAACTTGTATTTATTTTCTTATGTAACAAAGGAGATATATGTTAGTACAAGCTTGAAAGAAAACTTTTAGGGATAGATCAAGAAGTATTTGAGTTAGTGACATGTTGTTCTTCCTTTCAAGTGAAGAAATAATTCTCAACTGAATTGACTATCAGGAACATGTTTTGAAGAGATCAAGAGTCAACTCTATGAGAACTGTCTCAGTAAAAGTCTCAATGGAAGTCGAAACAGGATTTTCTGTTGTTTTGGAACGATTAAGTTCAGTTGCCTGTTGAAGACAGTATTGTTTTGATTGTAGTAGGTCATAGAAGACATATGCATAAGTTTTAGATATAAACTCACCCGAGTGGTTACCGGGGCCCAAATTTGGGGTGTAAAGAATAGAACCCTGTTACCTGCCATGCATGTCGTAAGAGGCGACTAAGAAGGTTTGGCTGAAGTTGGATGCATGTGTCCTAAATGTGTAGAAGTCTATGCATTTAGGGGCCTACAAACCAATGTGCAACATATACATGTTCTTGGCAAAGATCAAACATATCACAAAGAGTGATTAAAATTGGTCGTAAAGAATGAACGCAAAGAAGAAGAGATACAAGCTATTTGGTGTATTGTTTTCGCAAATTTATACAGAGGAACACTTTTTAGATATGATCTAAAGCTTTTAGGCTGGAAGATTGCATGACTAAGTCACAGTCTCCATTTTATGACTGTAAACCTACAAGACACAACAGATGGTTTGGCCATGTAAGAAATTACCGATCAGACACTGCGCCTCAAAGAGTAATGGTACTTTGATACAGTTGATACAAAGCAAAAGGTCGTCCATGTAAAAGGTGGACCTCAGAGATATAGAAGCGACGAAAAACAATGTTTGTGAAGTGCACACAAAAGCGTTCTAGAAATCTCTTCTTATGCTGAAGATGTGAGGCAAATCAGAATTAGAGAGCAGATGAACTTACAAGATAGTCAGGAATGAGAATTGGATGCTCAAGTATGCGTTTCTATTAAGGCAGAATATATTTGGTTCTCTTGTTGTATTTGTTGTTCCTATAACAATACCACAGGAAGAACTGTTTCCCCAAGCTCTCTGTTTGGCAAGGTGTATAAGATGTATCGTTCTGCCAAATTGATATTCGATAGAAAAACAGTCAGACATACTAACCATTATCACAAATATTACATATTTTCAGAAATGGTAGGTTTATTTTCACCTTTAACAAAGTTGGACAATTTTCATCTTCAGTATGACAGTTTGTTTTTATATATCTCACAGAGTGTATGTAGGAAAATCCAGTCACACAGATTTGTATCAGAATACTAAAGATCCAGTAAAGAAATGGCTGTGACAGTGATCTCTGGAGTGGTACTAGCAGAGAGTTATCAGGCAGAATGTTATTACTTTTGGAAAAATGAGTTCAGGTAAATTCTAAAATAAATTTGATGAAGTTTATGTATGACTGAGAGCTGCAGTAGCATAGTTGTTAGAGAACATGCTTCTTAGGGCACATGGTCCTGGTTCGATTCCACAGTGGGCATAGAATATTTTTCACATAGTGACTCAGATCGACTCAGCCTCAATTGGGTACCAGGAAAAACACTGGAAAATAAAGGCAGACGGAGTGATGTTGATCACATTAGCCAGTGTGTGCTGAGTTAATGAAAAATACGGACCCAACACTGTGTTCCCCAATCTATCTTGAGGTATGAACAAAAGGATTCAGTTACTTTTTTTCTGACTTATATGTATGGTTAACTATTTAATGATGGTAGTTTTGGTTGGAATGTGATTATATTTATAATTGTGTGATGTTTTTTGTTTTTATGCTTTTAGACAATGTATTCAAGTTAACTGAACAAATGTATTAGTCTCAGGATTAAACATGGGAGAATTGGTCCTGGTATTGACTATTTGCAACAATTGAATGAAAGGTTTCCATTTCTTTATTTTTATGTCCCCGCTGTGGTATTCTTGTGCAATTGTGGAGTTATATTTTAATTTATGTGTAGCGGAGTACAGTAATTTAGTGAAATGGTAAAGGATTGGTCAAAGAGTAAAAATCACAAGCAATTGTATAAGGAGATGTGTATTTTAAATATAAAATGAAGTAAATGGAAATTTTAGGACTGAGCTGTTCTGAGAACTGGTGTTGGACATCAGACTCTGTCACTATTTTGAGCATGTGACTAATACTGGCACGGAAAGTTTGTGGCACCGCTAGAATTGATCGATGTGACTTATTTGTAAATTGAGTTGTGATAGAGCTCACTACTGCTTAGGCTACAGGCGTCCACGATATAGAAATACAAAGAAAATAAATTAATATTATTGAGTTGTAGATGTGAAGGATTCATACAAATTGGGCTGTAAGAGAAAATTGTATTTCCATTTTATTATATTTTCATGTTTATTAACACCACATTTCCATTAATATATTTCCAACTGCAGACATTATTGACAATTGTAAAAGTATAGAAATTCATTTCTGAACAATTCCACATATGGAATATTTTGGAGATCAGCAGTGACAAACTATATTTATAGTAGGTCTGTTTTAGCGAAACACTGATATCAGGAAAACTTACACAAAATCCTTCCAGATGCTACAAACTTTATAGAAGACAATACAGGTAAAATAGACATATAAGAGATACCAAATTAAACTGCCAAAGAAAGAAAACCTATCTGCACACAATAATAGGTGAGACATAACACCTGACTTGAATACCAGGCTGTATAAAGGAAGCCTGAAATAGGCAACTCAGGCATGAGAAGGCTTGATGATTATGTGTACATTAAATAGAATCACACAGAATTATCATTCAATAATTAAACAACAACAAACACCTCTATATGCAAACAATGAAGATATATTTAATAGTACAGATATAGAACAGTGATATGGAAAATACTAAGACATTTTGGAATATCAAATTTAGAGAAAATGACTAACAATTAACTTTATCAAAACAGAAATAAATGAGAACAAAACTGGATAAAATTATTCCCAAAAAAATGTATGAGGAAATAAAAGAAGTATAAGTCTATAACATCTTTAGAACGTTAGATATTGACAAATATGGAAGTACCACACCAAGATGTTAATGTTAGGATGAAGAAATTCAGATTTGCTGTCTACTTTCTTCTCACAATATGACACAGCAAACCTTCTCTTAAGGAAAAACAAATAAAACCGTCAAAACTCACATAAAACTGTCAAATCTCACATAAAAGTCAACCATGTTTAAAGTTTGAAACATGAAATATATAACTAGATCACCATTAAAGTGCAGACCTTTCACTAGTATTATTGATATATGAGAAAACAGCAGTAAAACTGTAACATAGACGAAACATGTAAAAACAAAGTAATATAGTTTTACAAAGTACAAAAGACTGTATATGTTATGTCAGGCATATAGGAAGTATGAATTTCTTCGCTTCTTTTGTATCCTTGATAAAGTCCTTTTGGTCGAAACATTGGTCTTGTTTTTGTGTTTTGTAAAACTATATTCCTTTGTTTATGTCTTTAGACCTTTCACTAATAAACATCTATGTCTGCTACTTGATATCAGATGGTAGGAACAAATTACAAACTTTGGGAAGAAAACAAGACACATACATATATAACAAGAGATTAAAGAGCGGTTAATGAATCATACCATCTGCAAACAACTTAACAATATAGCCATATATGCCATAAACTGAAACCCACAATAAAAGTTAAGAGAAAAGAAAAAGACCTGGCAAAAAATAGCAGGAAACCAGAGTTAATAGCATAAGTGAAATCTAAAAGGACATGTGGAACACTGGAAAGACAATTCCAGTACTTTTTCCTCCATTTGCTCACACTTAATCCAGGTATACTCTTTGGCCGATTTTTGCATTAACGTTCGTTTCCTTTATCAAAAGTGTCCTTCACCATTCAAGCAAGCCTTACTTTGACATCAGAGGTACCTGTAAATCAGAGGTACTTTAGATCTCCAAGTAAAGGATCAAGGATTCCTGCAGTCCAACCACGCACTGTGTGCACACACAATTTTCTTGGGGTCAAACTGACCATGAGTCCCAGAATTTCCACTCACCTGGTTCCTAGTACACAGTGTTACCAACTTTGTTTTCAGCAACCCTCTAATCCCGTGGAGATGAAAGAAGAAAAGACTATCACAGCAACAATGACACCTGTGATCTTCACTAGCTTGCAGTTTCAGTTTCAGTTTGGAATATCTTCATTGCACTCTGGACATGTCCATAGGTGCTCCGATCTCCTTCGCAATATCTCCAACAGCGTCCAGCTACTGACCGTACCAGTTCTATTTTGATTGATGAACCGACTCGTATACCTGTTGTACCGTTCTTTTCTTGCCACGCCAATCTTCAAACCCAGTTCTCGCAATCTAGTAGTTGATGTGGACTGGTTTAAATGAAGGTCTTCTCTGCGGCCACGCTCTATGAGGGCATTTACGATGTCAGCTCTGTTTATTGGCTGGCCGTCTGATATAGCGGCAGAGCCAGCCAGCCTGTCTGCTCTCTCATTGCCAACGACACCCATGTGCCCCGGAACAAAGACAAGTGTAATTCTGCAAATTGTTGACGCCTGCAGTGATTCAGTCCATTGCCTGCGCACCGAACCGGCCTCCACCTTTCGGATCATACTCAATGAGTCACTCAAAATGCACGCATGAGTGTAGTTTTGTGACTCTAGCCAGAGTAGTGCATTGGTTATCGCCAGTACCTCCATTGTCATGCTGCTTGTTGTCATACTGAATGCACCACTGGCTTCCTTGACCATTCTGCCACATGAGCTTGTAGAGAAGGCCCATGCAGACTTTTCGTGACGAACTACCGATCCATCCGTGTAGATCACAACGCGTCTGCAGTGCAATTTTCATCGATGATGGCTTTGACGCGTCGGCATTCAATGCCGCGGATTTCCCTCTCTGCAACCTTTGTCAAATATAATGATGGTTGAAAAAGTGTTCCAGTATATTGGAGGCATCGGTATCCATTCTTCTCCATAGTCAATATTATTGAGCCCGCATACCAGCTGAACAGTATCTGCGGCACAGCCAACCCATAGATTGCAGTTCAGAGAAAATATAACCTGCCATAATTTTGTAACAGTAGATTCAAACAACTTACTGTCTGCTAAACAACAGATGGTCAACAGCGTGTCCATGATTACTCTGTGTTACCAAGGCCAAACAAATAATAACTACATATGAAATGCGATGCCTACAAAAAGTTACAAACAACATGAGAAAAAACAGAGGTCACCAGCATCAGCATAAGAAAGAAAGTTGAGACAGAACCTTGCACAAATTACATTGAGAATTACAAAGAATGAAGTGGTTCTGCCACTTACGAATGCAACACACCATGTATAAAGTCTTTTACAATAGAACATCAAGAAAGATGGCAAGAGGAAGACCAAGAAAAAAGATATCACTCAAGCCACTAGAGCAGCGCAAGATGAAAACCACAAGACTGGACAACAACTCAGCAATAGTGTGACGAGAAATAAAAGAAGAAGTATTGAGCATGTGATCTATAAGTTGTACAGACAGTAAACAATAAGAACACATTGAATAAATAAATGTTATCATCTATGAAGTATGTGTAGACACATGTGTCACATATTTGTAATGGTCATACATCCTTGTCAAAAACAGGACACATACACACTCTCCCCCAACCACCAGTCGTTTTTACAAATTGACCTTAGTTCTACTAAAGAAATATATGGAACTATGGAGTCCTATCACTAACTTGCTAAAGTCCTAACTTGTTAGCAGTATGACTTATTTACTAGTTTTGTCATGCATTGAATCATCATCATCAAGTAGCTTGTCCCTTCAGGAACTCGGCTCTGATGACAGCAGTCCTGAAAAATTCACTATTCTGTGCAAGATGACCGGAGTCAGTTAATCTCAGATTGTCAATGACATCCCGCACCCATCATCTTCTAGGTCTTCTCATTCTTCTTCCAGGACCCATTCCCTACAGAATTATCTTCTAATGCGTTGAATACAACCACAATTGTAATACGTTACTGTTGGTAAATGTTTATACAATAATGAACAGACAAATTTTGCTTAACTAATAATAAAATACAGACTGTAAATTTACACTCAAAATGTCTGAAATATTTCATCACTTCTAACGGAAAACATGACAAGCCAAACATGACTGATTGAGCACTCCATGAATAAGCTAGTCAGGTTTAACTAGATCCAGCAGAGATTGTCATGTCATGTTATACAAGAACTTATACAAAACGTCAGAAATTAACTCATTCCATACTAATTGCAGCAGTGTGTGCCAAGTTTGCATATTAAAATAACCCAACTGTTGCACACTTCGTCAAGCATTGTTTTATGAAAAATTACTACTAAGTTTACATCAATGCATTCTGATCCAATTTCCAGCTTCTAATTACAGCAAAACTATAGATAAAACTATTTATTTATTACTACATTGTGGTCCGATGGAGAGTTTGGTAACATTTGTTAATTGGGTGAAATTTGTATATTTTTGATACTGTAAAATGTGAAC
This sequence comes from Arion vulgaris, assembly GCA_020796225.1. Classification (NCBI taxonomy): domain Eukaryota; kingdom Metazoa; phylum Mollusca; class Gastropoda; order Stylommatophora; family Arionidae; genus Arion; species Arion vulgaris. The sequence continues at coordinate 12,200,563 of CM036764.1, read as the reverse complement.
AAAAATTAATTTGACTACATCATATTTTTCTATTTGGTAATTAATATATTAAGAACTGCAGTTTTATGTATTTTACATTAAATCTGCTTTACTGACTACAAATGGAAATGAACAATTTAGTAAAAGTGAAGAAAATTACTTTCAGTGGTTTCAATTATACAATAATTTGTTTATATATACACATAAGTCAATATTGATATATTTTGTTGTTTCTTATAGCAGTTCTTGCACAATCTTTCAGTTACCAAATCAAAACCAGCACTTGTTCACATGCGTAAATTCAAAACACATTCACTATCACAAAACATGTCTCTCAAATCTCATGACTATATCTTGCTAATAAGAAACTATTTGATTCAGTATCCTTGTAAACCATTGTAAACTGTCTGCTTGCTCTCCTGCTTCAGCATATCTTTGATACCTGAAGGTTTAATATAAAAAAAAAAATACATAGTTAGATTCAACATAAAAATGTCACAGTTAGGCTCAACATCTTTCTTTAATCCTGTGTTGTCTCATAGTGTCAGCATAAGAAGAGATTTCTAGAACATCTCATAGCGGCAGCATAAGAAAAGATTTCAAGAACATCACATAGTATCAGCATAAAACAAGATTTCTAGAACATCACATAGTATCAGCATAAGAAGAGATTTCTAGAACATCTCATAGCGGCAGCATAAGAAAAGATTTCAAGAACAGACGTTTATGTGAACTTCATAAATAGTGCTTTTCACAGCCTCTGTTATTTCGTAAGATCACCTTTTGCATGGACGGTCTTTTGTTTTGTATCCACTGTTTCGAAATAGATTGCTCTTGAAGTGCACTGCCTGTTGGTAACCATAATTTTTTAATTTTTTTATGAAGTTCAGTACTGATGCTGTACCCATTTTTTTCCTGATATCTTCATTTCTAAACTGGTCTCTTCTTGTTACTTATGTGCAATCAGGGCACAGAGTACTAGATAAAATATAAATTACCAAAATTCTACTCCAAAAAATAATTAAATATGCTCCAATGAAAAGCAGATATGGTGCTCTAAAGATATAAATATTATATGTTATGTCCGCCTGTGTGGTGTGGGGGCCTGCAAGGGAACTAAATAATAGTACCACTACAAGCTACAAGGCATGTCACAAGAGGTGATTGATGTAGGACCTAGGGAACGAGTTTGGACATGCCACACAGTGTCGTCTTCGTGGTAGAGAGAGAACATATAGTAATCAACTTCTCATGGGTACTGTGAGCAAATGGACTTTGGGATGGCTGCTGCAACGGAGGACAGAGCACGAATGGGAATGCCCAATGTGCCATGACGTTGATCGCATAACATAACATAACCCTAGTAAATAAAAAGCATTGCAGAAATCGGATGTGCTGGCCTACCTGTAGGCGCATAACTGGCACACTGTACAATCACTCTTAGGTTCACATACAAATCACACAGCGCTTAACAAGTGGTTGACATGGAGCGTTCAAAGAAGAAGATATATCATGTCGATAAGCATAAGCGGTTATGGCTCACCAACTCACACGATCACTAGAGTCCCTGATCAGGTCTATATCATGTCTTGACCATGCCATCAATCCATCCATGTATTTATCTCCTTGCCTTCCTCTTACTATTTTCCAGTTAAGTTTGACAGTTGTTACTGATGATTCCTCATACAAATTGTATAAAGAGAACATCAATATTGCTTGCATATAAAACACCCATCCTCAATTCAGACCACATTTTCTATTAGACATATCAAGAGGACATCAACTTTGTTTGCATATAAGAAACTTATTTCAATTTAGACCACATTTCCCATTAGAAGCTGCAAACATTTCTGACTTGACAAAGAAGGCAAAAGAGGAATACTATATTAATTACAAAGTCAGATGCAAACAAGAACTGTTAATTTGATTGTTACCTTTTTTATCTTCTTCTGATAAAACTCCCTTGGGAAACTCAATATCAAATGTGATGTAAAGTGATCCTTTAACATTATTGTTATCATAATTTGGCATTCCTTCATTTGGCTTTCTCATTCTAGCACCTGGCCAAGTGATTTTGTCTCGTACAACATGAACCTGTCAATAACAATGTTGAACATATTAAGTATTTCATTGAAGACTATTATCTCACATACTGCAGGGAAACTATGACTTAAGACAAATATTTGTATGCACATATTTAGAACTATCCCCTATGTTCATCCCTCACTATGAGATCTATAGTACCAATATGTTCATCCTCCCATTCTCAGACACATGACTACAACAAGTCAATCACAATTCATCATACCACATATCATATGTTTATTCCCCATAAAGTAGCCTGGATGCTTGAGGTGCAGAGAGAAGAGCATGTTTAACCAGCAAGCCACAGTAACCACCTGTATACATACCATTCAACATCTGTTGGGGGAGACTGAGCACCTATGGGTCTGCCCGAAGTGTTGTGACGTCAGTTCTCTCGCACGATCACCGCCCAGACTGATGTACCAGATCTCCCCATAAATTCTATTCATGTGGAAATCTGATTCATGCAGACTTAGCATTGGTGTGTTTTATGTCACATCTTCAGCACCATTTGGAGCTCTGATGCATATTCTTCGGCGATGTGTCCGGTTTCAGCCAGTGATTACTCGGTTCACTCTTCGTTCTGTAGCTATCTCGTGTCTTTTACAGTGTGGGGTAGCTAGCCCCACGTCCAACCTTCTTAGTCGCCGCTTACGACATGCATGGCAGGTAACAGTGGTTCTATTCTTTACACTCCAATTTGGGCCCCAGTAACCACTCAGACGCGATATGAGTTCAGTAACCATTAACCCAGTGAAGATATACTGCATATATTTCCATCTCAACCAGACTTATAAGTTACCATTCATTCACATCTCACAGAGAGACCTATCACATACAATCATTCATCAAACAAAAAATCTTATCATATATCAATATTATAATAAAGATCATATATTGACACCCATCACAATGATACCTACCACATACTTACACCATATTTCCCCCTTTGCACATACAAAAGAGACTTTCACACATCATTACCCATCACCCCACCATCATGCCATCTCCCCACACACCAGAGACCTTCCCATGTAACACCAGTCATGCCCCTCACTATCAAATGTATCCATCTGCACCAATATAACATATCACATACTACATATCCATACACATAAAACAATCTGGCACATAACAATCTACAACCACAAAATCTGTCACATAATATACCACATATTCATCCACATCAACATAACCTATCACATAACAAACACACATCTATCCACCAGAAAACAAATCTATCACATAACATACCATATGCCCATCCAAATGTTTGATATTCATTTCAAATCCTGTCAAAGCATCTGCCAGAGGAACAGTAACATTGGTGTACAGGTCATCCCCTCTCCGTTCAAATCTGGCATGTCTGTTTTGAACCAAAGAGAATCCTTCTTTTACAAGTATACATACCAGATTGTGTATCTAACAAACAAAAAAACACTCCACATATTATTATTCCTTTGTACAAACTGTAACTGTATTAGCGGTTCACCAAAATAGATATAATTGAAGCACATTCCCAGGGAAACACAAACATTTTCTACTAGAAGATGGAAGCAACATACCCGGAAGTGATGGCAATTTGAAACAGAAAGTACAAAAGAAGTAATAATCAGATACAGCCATACTGCATTATATCTTTTTGTTATCAATAAAAATGTTTATAGAACTAGACAAGTTCTCATTCAATCTATAAGAAATGAACAGTGAAGGAGAAGAAATAATCAATAGACAAACCAAACAAACAAAGAACACATTTGGTGGTTGAGGGCTGAAAGTATGACTAGGTTTTGAATAATACAGAATGATCAGTACAAAAGAGAAGAAAGATAATTAGAAGACATACCACGCATGTTGCTAGGGTCCACAAGAGAGAAAGATAGTAACACTGGGACCCACATGGCATGGCGTAAGAGGTGACTAAAGTAGGGGCCTAATGAAGTTGCCTAGTAAATAAAAATGTAGCAGAAATCGGATGTGTTGGTCTACTTGTAGGCACAGAACTGGTACAATGTAAAATCATTCTTAGGCTCATAACATCATATACACATCATAGATCCATCCTGCACTGCAACGATCTTTGCATAAGTGATGATGGATCTACAAAAACCTCTGCAATGAGAACTGACTGGTGTTTTGATGTTAAGTCACCTAATAACTTTCTCTTCCTATTGTCCTCTAATCATACTCACTCTTTGTTTTTAAAAATTAAAAGTTGTCACAATTTGTTTTCTATATCTCACTTTCTAACAACATTTTTTTTAAATGACAATTGTCTCATGATGTTGATGGATCTTTTTTTCTTCTCAAACATCCACATTAAAATGGATAATATTAATCATTTCTCAATTTATAAGACATTAAACATTTAAAAAGATTACTTGGTTTGTCGTATCCTAAACCTTAGATCTCCAGGTTCACCGTCCATATGAGGTTCACCTGAGAAAGGAAATCAGTAATAACATGTTACATAACAATTCATTCAACAATTGGGAAGGAATGTCACAGCAAACTGAATTAGAAAATACAAATAGACATGAGAATTTGATAGCCATGTTGTACTATATCTCATTGAGAGATATTTTTGTTTATTTCCTGCTTGAAGTTATTGTTTGGAGCATTACTTTATACAAATAACTAGCTATAAAAATGTACAAGGTTCCTTTACATATCTGAGCATAAGCACACAAAAACCAATGGTATATGGTACCTTCTGCAACAAATGGATATTCTTGTCCATCTCTCATGCCTGGTTCAATCTCAATCTCCAAGACTTTCTCTTCTGGAACAAATCTGGAAACATCAGAACATATGTGACTTTTTATATACAAGATCTACCACTAGTATAGGCATAGTACAGGCACCAGTGAAAAACGCTTTACATAGAAAATATACTACCAGTATGAACGCCTTACATAGAATATCTACCACTAGTGCCTTACATAGAATTTCTACCACCAGTGCCAACGCCTTACATACAAAATGTAGCAGATATACCTTACATACAACATATACCACCAGTACCATCATCTTTCACACAACATCTACCAGTACCAAAACTGTACATATAACATCTAGCAGATACATCTTACATACAACATATACCGCCAAAAACTCCAAACTTACTTAATATTTGGACATTCATCACAAACTTGCTGTTGAGTCATTGAAAATCTTCCAGGACCTAGCTGCTGTGTCACCATCTCTGTACGACAATTGCACTTTCGTTTTCCCTTGGCTGATTTAGCAACAGGTTTGTAGCGCATAACCTAGAAATGTCAATAATTAAACAAGTGAGAGACAGGTATTGCAATCAACTATCATCTAGAAATACACTGCTCCAACCTTCTGTATGAGACATACATACAGGGCGATAAATAGGATAAACTAATATCATAGGGGAAGAGAAGAGCGGGGTCAGTAAATACAAAAAAAAATAGATTAGATCCTCAATGGCAGGGTTGCTGAAGACATCCCAATATAGAGTTAGATGAAGCGTGATAGTTGTAGTCCTATGCTCCACTGGGAACAAGAAGGTGAGATGCTGAACACTATCATTGGGGAAAAACACATTTAGAGTGTAATAATGCATATGGCCATTTTTGTCTATACAGACAGTCAATGAATAATCATGGATGAAGTGTCCTCTCCATTTATGCCTAGCTTAGGCAGCTGATATGGGGAATGTGCCTTGCCCATTTTGCACAAACCCCATCTCTACCTTACTGTTTCATCCAAAGGAAAGACAAAGTATTTACATTTGGAATCAAGAAGGGTTGAAACTATTTTTTTTTGTTTGATAAACTATTTTGATATATAATTTAGTTCACTTCTATTTGAAGGCTACTAACTCAATTTGTGTCTTTAACTTCTTATTTGTTACTATTAACACTACAGATATAGTATAGTCGGATGTCTTTCCTTTTTGTTTTGTTTATCTACCTTGATGCAGTTTACAAATTAAGTCAACATTTTGATCAAAAGATTTGCATCTAATGTACAACATTAAACCGCAACTGTCGCTCTTTGCTGTACTCTAGTATGTAATGTCATTTAAACTCTTTTGTTGGGGGTCTGACCTGCTCTTCTAGTATTCTTTACTTTGCTATGTGTTATCTTACCTCCACACTGATCTCTTCTACTGTGATGATAGCTCTCAAATTTATTGTTCTCTATGCATGCCTCAGTGGGACGGATTAGAACAATGCATAAGTGTTCATCTATTGTGGGTTAATCCCACTCAACATTCCCAAGGCGATGAAATGAATCGCCCTCCTATCCTCCTTCACACTAGGGCCTAGAGATGTAAAGTTATTTCATACCATGCAGTTTGAAAAGGCTAAGGGTAAATTGTATTTTTATTTATGCATGCTGCATAGATAACATTATAGCAGATTTGTTTCTTATTAGACATTATCTTGATACTACTTTGATAGCATTTTTTAGCCATAATGTTAACCACATTTGTAAAAACTGTAATTTTGACCAATATTGATATTTTCTGATTATTCATTCCTTTATTTGCCTTGGAAAGCAGTTTCTAGCAAATGACGTGTTCAGGCAAAAGTTGGATAAGCAAATCCAAAGCATTCTTTTGGCATTGCATAAAGAAAAGTGATGTATTCAGCACACAAACAAGCATTCTTGACAATTCAATCAGACACTAATGGATGACGATAACATTGATAAAAAATTACCTCTATGAAATTGCCATTATATAATTCTTCTAAGCTGACATCTAGATCTAGAATAACATCACCACCTCTGGGTACTTCTCGATCTTGCTCTCGCATGCCACCAAATCCAAACAAATCTCCTCCAAAAAAACTGTAGAAGAAAATGTAATACTTTAGACAGCTTGAACATAACAAAAAAAAATTCTTACAAAAGACATTAGGGGATCTGTGTGGTGTAGAGGTTAGGTGCTCAACTCTCATTCCTAAGGTACTCAGTTCACTCCCTCGTGGAGCCATCTAAATATTTTTCCAGAGATCTCTGATATCAGTGTAAGTGAGGTCGAGTTCCTAGTCCTATCGGAGAAGGATGATAAAACATAGGTCCTGTGTCCAATTTGAGCATGTGAAAGAACCCGTGGCAGATTAGAATCAAGAAGAAACGCAGCCTCAAGCAAATTTACTTTTAAAACAAAAAATTCCTACAAAACATCTTTACCATCTTCTAAATTACATCGGGGACCCTAGATGGCGCTACAGAGTTTGTGTACTGTCACTGAGATCTTCCTCTGTAAGAGATTGGAGCATTTATGGTAACTCACCAAAGTGCAATGATGATAGTCCTATCGATCAATTACTAAGACAATATTTTTTCTCACTCAAGTCTCTGTTCAATCTAGGTGTTACATTACATTATATAAACGACACAGCGGGAAAGGGGAGAGGGTTGTGAAAGGAAAGAAAGACAAAAGGGTGTTATGGAGATACAACACGTCACCTTGAAAATGGATCTCCCCTGGTGTCTCCTTGTTTAAGTCCTTCTTCTCCATGTTTATCATAAATTTGGCCTTCTCTTTGTCTGATAAAACCTGAAATCAGAAGTTATAATGTATGGATTACATCAAATAGAAATACTCCAGTTACATTTTACATATCTACCAGAAACTTGAACATAGACCAACTAACTGCTCCTGTCAATACAGATGATATAAACATATCTGTTTAGTGTCTAACATTTGTGCTTTCTTGATAGAAAAATAAAGGATGGAAACTCCAAATTCCTTGGCTTTGACAAAAAGGATACATGTCCAAAAATAATTGAAAATGTGTCAAATCCTGAACAATCAGAAAAAGTGGCAAAGCATGTCCATGCTCTTCAGCACCTATAATATGCATGTTGAATAGAGTGGCTGAGAAGTGATCAATAAATGACATTCAGTGCTAGAATGAACAGAAGATGTCTGGGAATGTTAGGTCAAGTAAATCCAAGAATCATTTTTGGCAGAAAGTCAGACATGCCTGTTCTACAGGGTGTTCAACTTAAAAGCAGCCTGTGAATGGAGCTAATCTGGCATATATGTATGGAAATGAGAAGGTTCAGTTATGACGTAGTATAGGTCAAGGTTGTGTGATGGTGTGTAATTGTAGTGCGGGAAGGGCGATGAACAAATGTGACATAGGACAAGCTAGTCAGAACCGGTTTAAATAGTAAATATACGAGATGCAATGTGTACATGGCAAATTTATATTTATCACTGGGGCTGCTTTTAAGTTGAACACCCTGTACTTGTCATAGGGGTCTAACAAGGGCAATATATCATGTTCTCATGCAAACTACACATATCACAAAGAGTAGTTGACTTGGTCGATAAGAACAAATGCAAACAAACATCAGAAACAGTAAGACTTTAATATTGAAAACAAAAAATTCCTACAGTGGTAAAGATTCAATGTTCTGAAAATAAACTATGGGCAATCTACAAACAATTAAGATTTCTCAGATTGATTAAAACCAATGTGACAATAGGCAAGACTCAGGTAAAAGTGTAAGGTTGAGAAAGAATGAATATTCTAGACAAAATCCAACAACAAAATTGATGAAAAAGAAGTCAAGCAGAGATAAGATAGTATAACAGTACTATTGGATCTTTACCACTGTAGGAATTTTTTGTTTTCACTATCAAATTCTTAACTGTTTCGGATGTCTACGTTTGTTGGTTTGGGTTTGCTCTCTGTTTGTTCAGTCCTGAATTATAGTGGGAATGTTTCTAATCACACATGGCTCTAAGGTCAATCCAGCCACAAATAAGTACCACAGAATCATGAAATGTAAAGACAGCTGGCGTGATGTTGATCATTGAACAAATCATGTGCCGCTGATAAATAAAAAATACAGGTCTAACACTGTATTCCCTAATAAGACACACTGTATGAAGAAGGGCTCTTTATTAAGAAACATATACACTAAGAACACAGATAGTTAAGGAAAACATGTCTACTAATCTACCTCATAAGCAGCACCTAGGTTTTGAAATCTTTCTTCGGCCTCTGGATCATCTCTATTTTTGTCTGGGTGTAACTCTTTAGCTAACTTTCTGTATGCTCTTTTTATATGGTATATATCTGCTGATCTTGACACACCTAATACTTTATAGAAGTCCCTCCTGAAATTAAACAAATTGTACAAGACTTTAACATAATGCCTGTATTAGTGAAATTAGATTTTGAATGTGCCAAAAAAATATTTAAAACAGTTCAAATCAAAATGACCAGGTGTCTATTAAACGTAAAACAGGTTCAAACAAAGGCAGCAGTAAAAATAAAAGACAAATTTTCTCTGACGTGTTATACAGTAGATTACTGGCTACAATTAATATCATTGCATGTCATAAAGTCCTACAATGTTCTGTCCCTTTCCGCTACTTCAACTATAAACCCCATCTATATTGCATGCTGTAAACATCTAATCTGAAGGAAAAAAACAGCACCTCCCTGATATGATAGATAGCACCAGTGATAGTGAGAAAATGAACAGTCAGACCAATAAAAGAGCCATAATGCTTAAGTATACAGAGAAACACTATTATATAAACATCTGGACTCACATATAGAAAGATGAATCAGCAACTAATGAAGTAGAAAATGCAGGAGGTGGGATATTTAAGAATTTAAGTAACTGTACACAAAAATAATTTATCAGTAGAAACATGTAAATTTTCTAGCAACTTTAGAGCAGAATTTGTTGCCTTGAAATCAGGAGCAAAGATCCGTTGGTACCTGATGGATAAAATAGAAGATTGGCATCAGATATAAATATTGCGTCGGTGGGGTGCGGGAGACAGTTTCTGCTATGTGCTTCTTAAAGGACAGAGAAATGAAAGTCTGCAAAAAAATGGAATACGGACCCAATAATTCTTATTTTATGGAATTATATTTTTGCTCTATTTTTCTGTTAACTTTCAGAGTTTGATGTGTCCACTGCAGCAACGAGCTGATAGTACCAAATGGTCAATGAACCATTCAAAGTGGTTGCCCACAGCAGTTCTCTTGCAACAAAGTTTAAATTAAACTTATAGTTCTTTTTATCCTCTAAAGTACCATCTAAGATATCATCAGAGACATACTAATGTTGTCTAATAACTGTCTTTTGGATGAGGAAGTTTCAATTGATGGGGAATCTACACAGTGTAGAAACTTTGTATCCCAAACCCTTTCATGAATAGTATCTAGAGGCAGAATGAAAGTTCTGTTTAACCAGCGAGCAACATGAACCAGCATCTTGCATACGCTTCGACATCGGCTGGATGAGACATGGTACGATTAGGATCTGCCCAAAGTGCTATAATGTTGGTATGTTGATTAATATAGTTTAGTAAGTATAATCCAAATATATAGTGAGAAACTACTTTTCAGTTTCAGACTAATTTGGAAACTTCAGAAGAAAATGTGGGTGAGGGTTCAGGTATCAATTGTGAGTTAGATTAATATAATACCTCTACCAGTCCTTCTTGATCTTTACGAACATGGATCAGTTCCTTGTTGGTATATTTGGACTATACCTAATGATCTTTATTCTTTCTTTTCTCTAATCATGTTTAGCCTCACAGCGCCAGGATAAGAAGTAATTTCTAGAACAGGCTTTCATGTGCGCTTCATAAATAATGTTTTTTCCTGTCTCCGTTATTTCTTAACCCCCCCCTGGTGTGTGGACGGCCTTTTGCTTTGTATTAATTGTATCGGAGTAACATTGCTCTTAGAGAGTCTGTTGGTAATCTGCTTGGCTTGTGTGGCCGAACTACTTCATTTGTTATTTCTTGAAGAAGTGCAGTACTGATGTTATACCCACTTTTTTCTAATGTTTTTCTTACTTCATCATCATCAAGGTGCGTATCCTTTATAGGACGTTGCTCTCTTTGCAGCGCATCTGAAATTCACTGTCTCTAGCCAATTCACCCACTTGCGATGGTCATATTCATGGTTTTTTAATATCCTGTAGCCATCTTCTTATTTTGCCTCTGCGTTCTGGGACCCTGCCTTCTAATATTGTTCTTTCCAGGCCACCATGACGCATTATGATAATGTGATCACAGTATCTAATTTTTCTGTACAGTATCTTTCTATATAGTATCAGCCAATTCTCTTTAACATTTAGTTCTTTCAGGACATCAGTGTTCTTTATTTTTCTGTCCATGGTATTCGTAGGATCTTTCTGTAGCATTTAGTTTGAAGGACTGGATTTTCGTCCTTACTTACTGTACTAAAATATACTATTCTTATTTTTCTTGGTATTTTCACTTGACTTGTAATACTAAATCAGTGCACACTACCGGGTTATCATCAGTTATGTATACTGTATTTAGTGTATAGTAGTAAATCAAATAACTACTGTAGTTATTTCAGTTACTTTGCTGCATATTCCTGCTTATAGCCTGAGTACAGTATTTCCAGACAACAGCATTTAGTGTCGTTGAGTCGGAAATTTTCATTTCTAAAATTATGTTACCCACGCCGGTGCTGCGTAGCTCGTGCACAGTTAAGTGAGATGGTCCATGTATTCACAGCACAAAACTGTTCAACACACAAGTGACACATCAACATTGAAGATGGTCCAGTCAGTTGCATTAGTATAGAAATGTTCGGATAATATAATACTAGTCTGTTTTGCCCGTATTCATTATTATTATCAGAACTGAGTATTGTCAATTGTTTTCCTTCAATACAAGTTCGCCAAGTGTTCAGATCAATACAATAGTGAATCTAGCAGCCAATCACAGTGAACCACGCACAGAAACATTGCCATTCAACTTTCGGTTCAACTATGTTTAAATATCTCTCTGAAATATTTGATTATTAAACGGAAACAAATTATTTATTAAATGCAGATAACAAAAACTTTGTTTTATACGAGCGAATATCACTTTACCCTGCAAAAACATGAAGAAACAGCAGTAAAAAGTTAGCCGTGAGAAACAAACACGATACCGCAGACGCCATTTTGAAACTTCCGTTTTAGTGCGAGGTCAAAGGACAGGAATCAACATCCGGAGTTGTATACATTTAATAGTTATTGACATGTTTTTCTGTTTGTTACTGTAGCCATACACAGCTATACACGACAGACTAAGGACTAAAATCGGAACATGCAATATCTGTGGCCTCGGCAATAAAGAACCAGAAATAGTGGAGTTTATGATGAAACACATGATTGATATAATGGAAATAACAGATTGTTGGAAAAAAGGCAATGCAACCAAAGTGACACACAATAACTACGTCATTTCGTTGAGCAGAGATGTATGCCTTACAAACGATGGTTACACTCATCTTGAAAAAAGATAAATTCCTTGATAAAGTGTCGGTTTATATCAGTCAAACGTCTACTAAAGATGATTTATGTGTAATGGGGGATTTCAACGAGCATGTCGGCAAGAGACGAACACCATGGGAAGAACAACTAGGGCCTTTTCTAGGCAATGACAGAGCATGTAACTATAAAAATGGGCAACAACTTATTAGAGCTCTCTGCAGAAAATGAGCTCTACATCACTAATCGTTTTTACGAACATAGTTTGAGCCAGATATACACATAGCGCAAGTGGAACAACACCGACCAATCTGCTCAAATAGACTTTATATTAACCCAGAAAATAAGAAGACTCAACATAAGAAACGCCAGAGTAATCCCAAACACCACAGTGAATACTGACCACCGCCCACTAATTGCATACCTCAATGAAACACCACTTAGTAAAATACAAAGAACAACGACAAGAACCAAGATTATGGATACCAGAAACATAGATGATCCAGACATACAAAGAAAAATAAATACAGGAATGGCAGAAGCTATAGTAGAAGCATATATACCAGATGGTAACGTTGAAACAACATGGCAAATATTTAAGAGTATTCTTTTGAAATTGTGGCACCACAATTTAAAGGAGGAACAGAGAAAAAGAGAACAGCATGGTGGAATAAAGAAGTTAAAGAAGCAATAAAAATGAAAAAAGAACGATATAAGACCTGGATAAGATCACGCTCAGAAGACGATTATGATAAATATAGACTAGCAAGCAGACATCAGCTAGAGTAATCAAGCAAGAGAATGACAAATCTTGAACAATGTATGACAAAAATCTCAGTAGATTATGTGTAGAGTCCAGTAGACAATTTAAATAAGGCCATAGCAAAAATGAGAATAAGGGACGAACCCTTCCAGCCATCCGAATATATTTTTTTTTCCGATCCAGAAGCACTTGAGATTTTCAGCTCTTCGGCTCGGTGCCATGGACATCGTAACCCTTCGGTTCGGTGCCACGAACTTCGTAAATCTGGGGAATATGTGGCTTTTTCTGCCATCCCGCGGATTTGAACCCACACACACAGAGGGATAGTCACCCGTAGTCCAACGCGCTACGAACACGCTGGGCAGACGGGCATCCGAATATATAAATGATAGTCAAGGTAAACCTATACATGAAGAAGTTAAGATCAGAGAAATATGGGAAGAATACTTCAAAGACCTCTTGAATATACCAGATACTGGGAATAAAACATCATTCAAACCGAGATATGCATACAGCGAAGAAACTGAAATACTGCTAAGTGAGGTAAGAGAAGCTATTAAGAGAAGCCCAAAGAACACGGATGCATAAATTGATGGAATAACAACAGAAGCAATAAAGGATTGCGGAGACATTGGAGCAACTTGGGTACATTACAACTTCAAGAAGGCATGGGAAGAAAGAACTGTCCCTTCAGATTGGCAAAAAACTATTATAGTACCAATAGGAAAGAAAAAAAGTAAACATCAAGACTGGTACACACAGAAGCATTTGCCTCCTAAGCCACGTGGGGAAAATGTTCACAAGAGTTCTTGAGAAATTAATAAGACTAACTGTGAACACAGCCCGCAACAGTTAACTCTGAAGTCGGCGAAATCACGCCTGCATGGCGGGGGACACCAGTCAAATGTGAAAGCAGGCTTTCACGCAAAAATCAGTCAGAAGCGCCATACCAAGCGTCACGGCTAACGCCCGAATTCATAGAGGGCAAACGCAGAAGAAGAAGCCCACAATAGTTTGGGTTTAGAACAGGAAAAGGGTGCACATGTGCAATATTTTCCCTAAGGCAAATTAGTGAAAAGACAATCGACTATAAAAACCAAACGAATATAGCCTTCATAGATCATTAGACGCATTGGATATGGTTAATAGATAAATATTATTGGATGTTCTTGAGAATTACGGAATGAAAGGAACGCTGCTAGCCGGTGTTAGAGCCATATATAAGGAAAATGTCATACGAACAAGAGCCGGACTCACAAATTCGTTTCCAGCAACATCGGGAGTATGGGACTGCAATAAAATATGGAACTGCAAGTTATATAGTATTAAAACTAAATTACGAATTTTTCAATTCAAATGTTGTATCACTCCCAACATACGCCAGCGAGAGTTGGAAAATGACTAAAGATATAGAAAGCATGGTGAATGTATATGAAAATAGATGTCTGCGAAAAATAATGAATATAAAATGGAACGAATTCAGAAGAAGTGATGAAATCAGAGACATATCTGGGCACCACTAGGCACATGTTATAAGAAAGAGAAGATGGAGATATGTTGGGCACACCTTGAGGAGAAATGATCAACGAATATCAAAGCAGACATTGAAGTGGGATGCAAAGGGTTCAAGAAAGAGAGGTCGACCTAAAGAGACCCTGAAACGACCTTAGCTGAGAGAGGCAGGAAATATCGGTCTCAGTTCCATGGAGGAGATTGAGCGAGTTGCCCAGGATAGAGCGGTATGGAGAAATTACTTGCAGGCCCTATGTAACGTATAACGGTACGAGAGGAATTATTATTATATTTAATATCGGGAGTATGGCAAGGATGTATTTTATTACCTCTGCTCTTCATTATATACATGGATAGTATCACTTAAATAGATGAAACATCGCTAGATCCAGACCAACAAAATGAACTGCTCTTTTTTTACGACCAGTGTCTGTTCCATAATTATAGTAAACAGCTTCAAGAACATATAAACTTACTCAACGATAGCTGCCTCAAAGACAACATGAAAATCAACATTCAAAACACAGAAGTCATGACTATAAACAGAGAACATAACGATATCAAGATACAAATAAATGACCAAACGCTAAAAGTGAGAATTTTTTTCAGCAAATGGACGAATAACTAACGAAATCCAACATAGATACATTAATCCAAATCAAATGATAAATGACTCCAATTTTGAAATGCAAACATCAGTTATCAGTTATATGAGGACTATCCTCATAGCACTCCGGACATGTCGATAGGTGCTCCGATCTCCGCCTCAGCAAATCCAGCAGCGTCCAGCGACCCAACACGCCAGTTTGGTGTTGATTAATCAATCTTTGCATATTTAGTATGTCGTTCTTTTCGGGCTGCACCAATATTGACACCCATCTCTTTCAATCTGGTCAGCGAGTGGGAATCAGAGCCCTAAAACTCCTCGGTTCGGAATGACTCTCAATGCGGGAAGAATGTCATTTCAATCCATGGCAGCTCCCTCTGATATGGTAGCCAAGCCAGCCAATCTATCAGCCCGTTCATTACCCCTAACTCCTGCGTGCCCAGGGACAAAAATGAAGGTGATTTCTCTGATCATTGTCTGTACCAGTACCTCCACCCAGTTGCGTCTCACCATTCCTGATTCGACTTTACGAATCATGCTCATGGAGTCACTGAGTATGAAAACACGAGAGTAGTTGTGAGATGCCAACCATTTCACCGCCTCCGTAACCGCCGAACCTCCATTGTCAAACTACTTGTGGTTGTTGCGTAGGCCCCACTGGCCTCTCTTATTATTTTCCTCCTGAGCGTGCTGAAAAAGCCCACGCACAACGTTGTTGACGAATAACTGAACCATCAGTGTAAATAACCACATCTGTATCATTGATGATGTCCTTCAAGAGGGCCTCCACCTCCACGTTAGTCAGTGATAGAATATTGTGTTCGCAGTTTTTCTTAATAGATGTAATAAGGGTGAAATACGTCTGAAATTGAGGTGACACAGCAATCCATTCCTCTCCTGTTTCAATTCCGGAAGAATCACATATTTTCCTAAGAGCATCTTCCGCCTCAGCCATGATCTGCCTCTCTTGAGTCTACATCCTTTCTGCTTAATGAGTTCTTCATGGAGAGGATGTTCCTTGTTTGCATTGATTCTTAGATATGATCGAACCAATCATAATGCAAACATGTTACCATGAATACTAAAAAAAGATTGTACAATACACTCTCTCTCCCCACATTATGCTATAAGTGCTAAACATGGACACTGGCATCAAACAATAGCAGAAAAATAGTCTCACGACAGAGAAGAAGTGTCTAAGAATAATGGTGGAGTATCAAGAAGACACTGGTTTAGAAATGAAGTCATCAGTGGAAAAGTGGGTACAGCATCAGTATTTGACTTCATCAAGAAAAAACAAATTAAATATTTCGGCCACGTAAGCCGATTACCAATAAACAATGCCCTCAAAGAGCAATATTACTCTAATACAGCGGATACAGAGCAAATGGCCGTCCATGCAAAAGTTGGACCTCAGACATAACAGAAGCCGCGAAATACATTGTTTATGAACCGCACACAAAAGTCCGTTCTAGCAATCTTATCTATTCCTGTCTTTGTGAAGCCAAAACAGGATTTTAGTAACGAAGAAGAACAACTTCTATTTATGAACCAAATTCTCATCAAATAGTTAATTCTTATGTTACACATGTGTATATCCAACACGTCATAATATAACCAATGCAAAATTTGTTCTTAGGTTAAAAAAGACAGTCCTCAACTAAGGAAACTTTTATTCTTCATAAAATAATTAAGAAGCTTTGATCAGACAATCAGATACATCCTAGGATTTACTCTAGCTACTGCACAAAAGTATATCCAAACAGACACCACAGAATATTTTTAAGTTTTTATTGATTTCAATTCAAATTCAATTCAAATGTAAATCTTAGCATACATAAATAAAACCACACGGAGAAGAAAGAATGCGATAATTAGAATGATTATTGTTCACATGTCTGAATCTTTTCAAACTCTTATCAAGTTTTCTTATATTAGGATGCATTATGTCAACCCTAAACATGATTCTTTATGTTATAGTGCAGTTCAATATTGAATACAGCAAGAATTTGTGAACTATTCAGCAAAGATTAACAAAAATCACTCAGCCATGATGAACTAACAAATTAAACTGAATGATAGTGACAACCATGTCTTACTCACTAAACCTCTTAAAGATTCTTCCAAAGAAGTTAATTATTTTGTTTATGTTGTTAGACCTACATGCTCTGATATAAGAAAAAAGACTCGTTCGTAGGTTGATATTGCATGCCTCAGCTGACATAGCATTTAATCCGCTACAGAACAAACAAAATGCCTCATTTAATTATAAATAGTTCATCGAAGCAAATCAATATATTTCGTATCACTGACAATTATCGTTGCTTATTATAAACTGTTCTCCCATTTATTTAAATTTGTGAAATAACAATTTATTATGAATTGATTTATCAACAATCTGGAAGCAGGGACTGTCTCTCAAGTCCTTGATGTTTCCAGTTCAAATCTCTATTACTCGTTGATGGGGTAGAACGTTTTAGAAGCGATACCACACATGTTCTTGCCTCTTAAGATTCTCATGTAGCCATTCTCTCCCCACTGACTTCCTGAGAGACGAGAAAGTATTATGTTAATGATCAATGATGTACGTCTGTGAAGTTATAAGGAAAGAGAAATAAAGTGAAGTTTTGATTCGTATTAAATGCCACAGTATCAGAAGTAAAGTACTGTTTCCTGGATTCTCCGCAAGAAGCTATTTCTTTTTTGTTTTTTTTCTAATCTCTCTCTCTCTCCTCTCTCTCTCTCTCTCTCTCTCTCTCTCTCTCTCTCTATATATATATATATATATATATATATATATATATATATATATATATATATTTTTTAAATCTCGATTGCGGCATAGGCTTTCAAACAACTAAAGCAAAATCTTTCAATATTTAACTAACTATTACAGCTTTTTTCAAACTCTTCCATATGTCGTTAATTTCTGCCTCCAAATATCTTCTACGTGTATTTCTAGACTTTCCTTTCTTCCGTTGTCCCTGTGTGATCCAGGAAATGACCCTACTTCTACATGTTCTGATGTAACAAAAAAATGTTCCTTCTTAAATCGATAGAGACGTGCCACAACTAAAAGAAGTTACAATCTCCCAAAACTCAAACAACAAAGACATAAGAATCATGTCAGACGTAGGAGTTGTGCAGCAACACATGGTAGAATAATCACAACATTGATAGAAAATATGTTAAAACGATCCATGCTAGTATAAAAGTGGTGACACCTGAATTGTTTAGACTTGTGTTGTCAGTGTCAGATGAAACGCTCTTATTGGGATAGTTAGTATTGTAACGCAGATACACGTTGCAGAATGTGAGATAGAAATGTGAAGATAGCAATGTGAGGATAGCAATGTGAATATAGCAATGTGATGATAGCAATGTGACATAGAAATGTGAATATAGCAATGTGAGGATATCAATGTGAATATAGCAATGTTTAGTTTAGTCGTCGGATCACCATCACTGCACGTCGAACAAATTAGTCCATAAGTGCTCGATCTCTCCCTCAGTATGTCCATCAGCGTGTGGCGACTAACGACACCGGTTCTTTGTTGGTTTACAATTCTTCTTTGTCTGCCAGCATAGCGTTCTTGTCGAGCTACACCACACTTAACTTTGAGTTCTTGCAGTCTGGTTAGTGTTGTGGATGCACCGCTATTACGTGAATCATGTACACGCCCTCTCTCCCTTAAGGAATTTATAATATCAGCCTGGTCCATTGCTCGTCCGCTTTGGACAGCAGCCATACCTGCAAGCCTATCCGCACGTTCATTCCCCCTTACACCTGCATGCCCTGGTACAAAAATAAAACTGATCTTTGTCAGCTTAGACCTCCCCAGCGATTCTATCCAATGTCTCCTAGCCCATCCTGTTTCAATCTTCCTGAGCATACTCATTGAGTCACTGAGAAAACATGCATGGATAAAAGTCTGTGATTCTAGCCAAATCATCGCTTTGGTAACCGCCATGATTTCCATAGTGAGACTGCTTGTAGTCACGGCAAAACCACCACTGTCTTCCTTCACAACATCACCTCCGACCTGAGCAGTGAAAGCCCACGAGCTCCGCACATGTCGAATCACCGAACCATCCGTATAAATGATTACATCATGCTCAGATGCGTTCTCAGAAATTAATGCATGAACCTCTGCCTCCACAACAAGTGGGTTGTGTTGCCTGCATTCTTTATCAAGTTCGATGCATACAGAAAAGGATGTAGCGAATGCTCTTGGCACTGGTATCCATTCTTCACCGGGATCAATGTCTTCAAGTGTACACACCTGTTCAATACAGTCCTCGGCCTGACCCATCCAAGATTTTCCTCTTTTTAACCTATTTCCTTTTTGTCTCTTTATTTCCAAGTGCAGAGGATGTTGTGTGTCAGCATTGACTCGAAGGTATGCTCGTGCACGGCTCATCAGTATTCTATACTCCATAGTAGGATAGTCAAGGAGATAGCGCATCGCCCTGCACGACGTGTCTTTAGTGCAACCAAGTATAATGCGCATCGCCTCGTTCTGTATTCTTTCCAGTCGTTCTATCTGACTATGACTGAGAGTCAGGATCGCCAGCGCATACTCAAGCACAGAAAGGACCAGACCCTGGTATAAAATACAAAGATGGCGCTGTTCACAATCCGCCGCAGCCATTACCCTCATCGCCAGCAAACCTTTCCTCGCCTTCATTATCACATGAGCTATGTGTTCCGTAAAAGCTAGACTACGATCAAAACGCAACCCCAGGTATTTCATAGACAGGTATTTCATATAGCAATGTGAGGATAGCAAAGTGAATATAGCATTGGGAGGATAGTAATGTGAATATAGCAATGTGAGGATATCAATGTGAGGATATCAATGTGAATATAGCAATGTGAGGATAGTAATGTGAGGATAGCAATGTGAGTATAGCAATGTGATGATAGCAATGTGATGATAGCAATGTGAATATAGCAATGTAATGATAACAATGTGAGGATAGCAATGTGAGGATCGCAATGTGAAGATAACAATTTGAGGATAGCAATGTGAGGATAATGATTATAATTTATCGATGATAGTACATGACAATGCTCTGTCGTTGACGATGATGACGTTCATAATTACGACAACTAAACAATAATATGGTATAATGACCATAATAATGATTTTTGAAAAGTTGACAAAATTCATAAAATCAAATCAATTACCCCATGAGTTTTTGAGGATCCAGTAGTCCTGTCCAGCATCTGTACCGTATCCGACAATTTGCAATATATGGTCTAAATTAGTACTACTGCAGCTGGGATCAGAATAGATACCGCTAACGTATTCCTGAAATCAAAACACTCCACATGTTACCATTTGCTAATATTGTACTTAAGTAATTTTAATATCATGAATTGAGGAGGCAAAAGCACATAGTGTCATTAAAGAGATTTCTATCTTCCATACAACTTGTCTGCAAAAGATCTTACGCTTGTTCTGGTAAAAACCTATCTTTAATCAAGAAATGTTTACAGTTTCAACAAGAGAATATGAACACTCTCATCCAAAATAGACGATGGAGATGGATCAGACATGTGATACGCATAAATACTAACTATATTACCCAAACTGTTCTGAGACGAATACCAGAGAATAAACGAAACGCGGAAGATCAAAACGACCTGAAGAATACAGCAGAATAGTAACTGAAAGAAATGAAAACTATAGTTCGTTCCAAAATTCGTGAACATACTAAGGTTTAACTTTTACGAAATCTACCGGCTGGATAAAAGTAATTGTTTGCAGACAGTCGTATATTCCTCACGACTTCAACAATTCATGTTTAACTAATTGGTAGGTAGCTTAGTTGATGCAAAAACGTTTTTATTTTATAATTTTGCATTAGCACTACAAAATGATAACCAAACTTTAGAATTTACAATAATACAAAAATGGTGACAAATGTTTGCAAAGACGTATCCATATTACATATTATAGAAAGAAAGGTGACATAGGGAACAAATGATACCTTCCACTTCTATCAATGAAAATAAATGTTGTGTACATACGCTAATGACAGTCGCTAGGATACATTGTGAACTGACTAATTTCACAGGATTCCCGATTTTAACGTGCGCTGAATTGAATATGGAAATGGTTTATTATTGACAAATGTGACAATCGTACCGCTAACTCTCTACAAGTATACCAATCAACATCACTATTATTTTAGTAATAACATATAATGAAAATCTTACAGCACTAAAGGTTTGGGTAAAAAATACTTTAGGAAGGTCGTCACTGTTACCTATATAAAAATGTAAAATCAATCATTTCTGTCATGTGGATAATTTTATATTGGTCGGTAAAGATGTTCACGAATTTTGGAACGAACTATAGCTGTAACAATACAGAGGGCAACCAAGTACAGAGAAGAATGAAGTGTATTTGTTGCTGCCTCAAGCACCACCAAGGACGTCACAGGCTAGAGAGAGGTAGATGATCAAAGAAAGCATATTGTTCAGCAAACGTTAAAGATATCTTTAAATTTGAAATGGTTACGGAACAAATGCATCTACCTATTAGTCTTCTGAAATTTTAGAAATTGCAAAAATAATGTGACATACAAGTATATCAAACAAGGACAAGTGACTAAATGAAACATGCACATTTAACCCGGTAGTAGAACGAATATACGAGCGTTTGCAAATAAAAGCAACAGAAGAGTCATCCGTATACAATAGACAGAGAAGAGAACAAATATATATATCAAATATTTGCTCAAAATTTAATAAAATTGGATGCTTTTACAAATAAGATAGAGAAAATTGAAGTATTATGGACTGATAGAAATACACGAATGGCTAAATAAAAACAATTATGGAGGGTCGAATCTCGGCAAAGAGTAGAAAAGTAAAACTTCGGACCAGATGCTTTTAAAAGGGGACATGATTTGAACATGATAAAAGAGATGGCGGGACATCTGAATTGCGAGATAAATTCCAAAGGACTGTTAGGGTAGCAACGTTCTGTTTAGGACACGCTATTGGACGATGATGCTTTATTTGTCTCGACATAAACACTACCACGTACACTAGCACAAGACCCCCATCTTGATTTCTGACCACACATAACAGAATATTTAGTATACGCAAGAGAATGTTCATATTACGATATTGCTATTTTAATTTGATTATTTTCCAATATAAAGCAGGCATTGAAGTGACAATGAAATGGTTACAGAAGGAATAAGCGTCCCATGGAAACCGTGAAACTAACTTTACTGAGTCAAGAATATCGGAGTCGATTCCATATTGGAAGAGTTGCACAGGATTAAGCACTATGGAAAAATTGGTAAAAAATTGTTTATAAAGGTGCGAATGATATATAATAATAATTTGTCAGACTCGATTACCAGTTGTATCGAAATAGAGGGAAGACTGCAGTAAAACTTGGTAAATAGTGAAACACGTACAAACAAAGTACTATAGTTTTACAAAATACAGAAACAGTGACGATAAACAGCAACGTTTCGACCAACAAGGCCTTTATCAAGCAAACGAACAAACAGGAGTGACAAATTAAAATGAAACACAAATGGACGACCAAATACCAACGTATCTAAGGAAAATCTGGAATAAAAACGAATAACGAAATAAATGTAACACAAAAACACACATAAAAACTAGAAATAGAACGGAAAAGAAACAATGAAACATCTAGTAAATATATAACTTGAATACACGCAACATATACCCATATAGATTACAAAGCATGGGAAGAGAAAGTACTAAGAAGCATAAGAATGTAATACATGCAACATATACCCATATAGATTACAAAGCATGGGAAGAAAAAGTACTAAGAAGCATAAGAATGTAATACGTTGAGCCCGCGTGGTCGCAAGGTACCATACAAAGAAATCAACCGATTCTCCAGAGCAAATCGACTACGATCATCAGAGGAACATGATCGGATGGCTGTGACCTGGACATCGCAAGCTCCTGAATGGCCAGTATCATTGAAATGGGTAGCTACAGGGTCACAGAGCATTGGCGTATATCGCGCAAGTGTTGGGCGAATCGGTCACTGAGTCTCCTGCCGGTTTCCCCAATATAGGCCTTGTTGCACCGCTTGCAGATAATGGCATAGATAATATTACGGGAGTCGCACGTGAAACTGTCTTCAACAACGAACGTGGCTTTTGTACCAATTGTTACCAGTTGTACCAATCTTTACAATCATGTCCAAAGGTAACCACCCTAAACATTGCTAGAAGTACAATACCGACAGTTTTACTAAACAGTATTTGATGGAAAATTAGAGAATAGATAACAATAACTAGTGAAATCTTGTTAATTAAAAGATATTCTTAGAAAAGTAATTCGAGTTTATATACATAAAATACTTATTGTTACCTCGAATGAGGCCTGACTGGCATCGAGGTAGGCACTTAGTGGTGTCTGATGAATGGCCGCTACCATTAGATCCTCGCGGCCTGTAGGAATATACCCGGACTTGGAGACCTGTAGAATAAGTTATCAGAAGATACTGAACAACATATGTCTCACAGTAATATCTTTATAAGGGAAAACTTCAGTAAAATATCAAGCAATGGCGAAACAAGTAAAAACAAAGTAATGTAGTTTTACAAAATACAAACACTGTGTATTGTTATTGATTTTGTATTTTGTGAAACTAAAATACTTTGTTTTTACGTGTTTCAATATTGAGGCAGCACGGTATGGACAAGCTCCAACAATTGTGTTTATCACAAACGCTGGTGACACATAGTTGCAGAGATTCATCGTCGCCAACGCCAGCAGACACGGCACCGAATGATTCTAGTGATGATGCTTGTTGAAACATAATTCCATGGAAGATCTCACTAACGTAACTACATGTATAATCAATTGTAACAAAAATCATATAATTGATTCCTTTGTAGTTGAAGCTTTGTCTTATTCTTCTCTTTATCTATTGTAACTCAGTGAAGTTTTTGGAAGAGATGTATGTATCTTCTGTGCACCTTGTTTAGTGCATGTTGAAAATTGGTAATAATTTTTCTTAAGTTGTTCTTGATGATGTCACTTCATCTTTTCCGCTGTCTTTCTCTTCCTCTGTATTCAGTACATTTTTTTCAATGTGGTACTCTAGTAGTTGATATTAGATCATTCTTATGAGATGATTAAACCCTTCAATCTGTTATCATATTATGTATTGAATGACTGTTTTCATTATTAGTCTTCTTCTAGTATCTTCATTTCTAATTTTAAACATTTAAATCGTTTAAGCAAACTGACAAAATTATTTATTGCACTTTTTGTTTTACCTTTCCAACAGACTGACACGTTCCATTTCTGCAAGTTCTATCGTTTGAATGATAAGTTGGTTCTGTGCACAGACCTCCAATGTTGATGATACAGTCGTATCCGCTGTCCTTGGGCAGACCTGACGAATCATAGCAACAATCAGCAACTTCTTGTCTGCTGAGCAAGATTACGTGTATTCCAGCCTGTATAGCGTGCAGACTTTCCACGCCCTCTGCAAACATATCAAATGTAATGAAACCAACTAAACAGTAAAAAATCGTAATAACAGAAATTAAACCCAAATATAAAACAATTGTTTACAGCAAATAATTCATAAATTCTTTTATTTAAACAAAGTATATCAGAATCAATATTTACAATGTTATTTATCTATACAACGAGAGTCGCAATATCGTAGTGATTAGTGCAATCGTTTCCTAGTGGCGTCGATCCAGGTTTCATTTCCACATTAGGGGTGGAATTTATTCTGACAGTAAAGGCTCTCAGGACGACCCAGTCTCAATTGGGTAACATTTGGTAGCAAAATCAACCGACGTGATGTTGAGCACATCATTAATCGTGTGTTGATGTTCAAAGAAAACTAATGTCTTAACGACGCATTCTCCAATATACGTCGTGGCATGAAAACTCATCATGTCTTTCAACAGCTTTCTATTCCCTGTGCAGTTCTCATTTCTGATGTTGACATTTTACCGAATCACAATGTCAGTACATCCATCATCTTCTCTCTCTCTACCTTCCACTATCTCTTCTTACCTGTATTTCATATATTGTCCCAGAAATGTTCTAAACCTCCTCATCGCATTATATGCCTGAAATACATCGCTTGTCTAACTCACATTCTTGTGCTAAGTTCCATTATGTGCAGACTGGTTTAAAACTTCATCATTTGTTTACTTAGCTGGCCAAGGGATTGTCAGCTTTTTTATGTAAAAATCACACAACAGCCTCCTACCTATTACAAAAAAGTGGAGAAAGTGGAGAACTGGGCAAAGAGTTGGCATTTAAAACTAAACCGAGCAAAATCTGCGTTTTCCTGCTCTCAGTATAAGGAAAACATACCGATTAAGATAGAAAACAAAACAATTCTCCAAACAGATACATCCACGTTTTTGGGAAAAATCTTCAACATCAGATTTAACTGGGATAGAGCAAATCCAAAGAAAATAAGCCATCAAAATTTTTTATCCGGATGGCAACATTTTCTGACACCTCCTGGGACGCAAACTGAAAAATATTAAAGCAAGTCTACACTGGAGCAGTCAGGCTTATCTAAGAATGTGGCTCTAGCTTTTTCTCCAATATTAATTAAAGGAAAGAAAGCTAGACAACGAGCAGAAAATTGGACTAGGAATAATTAGCGTTGCAATGAAAATTGCCCTATTAGAGAAATAGAAAAAAAACATGCAGATGTTGAACCTCTAGAATTTCGAAGAAACTACAAAACTCTTCCCCAGCTCGACAAACTAAAACATTTAAAAGAACTCATTGTGCACATAACATTTTAGGTGAAAAAAAAAAACCCACAGACTAGCAAGGAAATGTCCCAACTACTTCGCTAGAGTCAACATGCATGTATACTAGAAACTGCCCCAGAAATGTATAAATTATTAACACCAGAGCCATGAACATTCTGCCAAAACAAGGTCAAAATATTGAGGCAACATGCATGTATACTAGAAACTGCCCCAGAAATGTGTAAAGTATTAACAGCAGAGCTATGAAAATGCTGCCAAAACAAGGTCACAATATTATTTCAAGTCCCACGGGCTAAATAAGAAGAAGTAATATAATTACACAAGAAAAGGACCAAAGAGCCTGTCACATCTTAAGCTATACTAACAATTATAATTGCTATCTTCAGAGACTCAAAATCTGTTCTCCCGACCATCTCATGCCCAAAACAAGACGGACTCATCAGGAAAAAAACCATAAAATCATCACGCTGTTCAAGAAAACATAATTCGTTATACAGTGATTACCAGCTCAGTGTGACATTCCAAGAAATGAAAAGGCAGACGATCTAGCAAAAACCGATGGGAGCCTACCCAATATAAAGCTTTACAGAAGTAGAGACACTACCGAAACAATCCAAAAAATGAAGTGTAGGAAAACACACAAAATGTACAAGCCAGAGAGCGAACGGCATAAATAAATTCAGCAGAAACGAGCACACCACAATAATCAGAATTAGAACAGGACACTTTGCTCTCAGTGTCCACCTCCATCGAATAGATCTCAGGGATTCTGGCCAAAATCAACAACCCTTCAGAACCAACCAAACTGTCGTCATAGAGGACTAGTAAAGACCTCCTCAAGCGCACCATCCACCTTGTTATGGCCCAACCAGGAATATACACACAACAGAAGCTGTTCTCAGAAAACGAATATATATATATATATATATATATACAACGTTGTTATCTTTATTTTCACTACATGCTTTTAACTGAAAGTTACATCATTTACCTTTCTCCTGTTTGTCCTACTTTTAGTTTTCATGATGAACAATAAGGACACACCTACTTAATGACCTCTCTCTTAAAAAGACAAAGCTAAAATGCTTCATGTCCTTGTATAGTGCTAGTTTTTATAACAAATTGTTTGACATTGCTATCGAGCTCACCCATGCACATCCTTTTATTGTTTCTATATTCCGACATGCTTGGTTGGTCTCTTAGTTTAGTTCTAGTGTTGTATATGCTTTCTAATACATAGTCTATGCATCAAATGTAGGGTTTATAATATGTAAGAACATATAAAAATGGTGGTTATTTTCAGAAGGATATATATTTTCTACCAGTCGTTTCTCAGGTATGATCTATATAGTATATCAGCGTCATTCATTACAACGCGCAAACACTTGCAATAAATACACACATATTAAATTTATATTACATAAATAAGCGTATATCGATTATACGGTTGGCAGAGTTTTAGATCATCGCTTAGCGAAAAAACTAAGTTTGTAACAACATAGAAGAAGTATGAAGGTCTAAAATATAATGAGGCTATTGAATATGTTGTGTACATTATTGCGAGGCCTACACATATTACAATAAGCTAAATGCAGTACATTATTATCGTCATCAGCCCTAGTTACGTCTAAGGGAACAATAAACAGATAAATACAACATATATAAAGTATCCTTAAGTGACATATTTTATCCACTGCTTGCTTAGGGAGAGTGATGTCTATAATCGTGAATAGAAAATATTTGTTGTAGAAATGAAAAAAAGCTTCTTCATAATGTAACAGTTCAACGATTCGTAAATTATTTGATATTTAAAATATGGATTGGAAGCTTTCATCTATATTGAACGTCAACTGTTAGATCGATGTCCATTATCTTCTATTACGGTGTTGTTGTTGAACTGTTGTTCCGTGGCTATCATATGTTTGTGTGTGACAAATGAGTTATTGATGGATGTAGACATTTCTTTAATGATCTCTGATTTTCTTGAGATAATCATGATATAAACTTTGTCTGATTAACTGTTTTATAATTTTAACATGCATATCTTCATAGCAGATAGTTTGACTATAAGAACTACATTTAATTTAAAACGTATCCATAGATGTTGGTCGATTTACTAAAACAGAGCACATTCTTCAGAAATTTTCCAGACTTGGAACGGAGTACGTATACATGCATTCATACATTCATGTGCAAACATATATATATATATATATATATATATATATATATATTTGTATATATATTTGTATATATATATATGCTTACACACCTACATACTTACAGTCATGACATATGTATACAATTGTAATTACACATTTATACTCACATGACACAATACATAATTAACTCTTAAAGCTAAATGTACTTACCACCAATAACAATAGGATACGACTCTCCTTCTGGTCCTTGGTTTGAGACAGGGAAATAACACCTTTGTTCTCCAATCAAAAGTATCAGCCCCTACTTTGACTTGCCAGTCCTAGTACAAGAGAGAAATACGTGAGATA
Source organism: Arion vulgaris (assembly GCA_020796225.1). Taxonomy (NCBI): domain Eukaryota; kingdom Metazoa; phylum Mollusca; class Gastropoda; order Stylommatophora; family Arionidae; genus Arion; species Arion vulgaris. Next base: position 12,172,071 of record CM036764.1, on the reverse strand, counting down.
TGAGTTATGAAAATGTATGCCTAAGTCACGTCTGTGTAGTATTTATGTTAGTGATTGCGTTGTCGCTAGTAGTATGAATTTTAGTTTAAAATCTATAATCTAAGGAATCTTTGGCGCAGAGGTTGTTTTATTTCCAATCCAGAAGCACTTGAGCTTTTCAGATCTTCGGCTCGGCGCCATGGACATTGTAACCCTTCGGTTCGGTGCCACGAACACCGTAAATCTGGGAATCTGTGGCTTTTTCTGCCATCCCGCGGAATTGAACCAGCACACATAGAGGGATAGTCACCCGTAGTCCAACACGCTACGAACACGCTGGGCAAACGGGCTATGGCGCAGAGGTTAGGTGCTCGCCTCTCGTTCCAATGGTACTCGGCGGTTCGCTCCCTAGTGGAGCCATTGGCATATTTTTTCAGAGATCCCTGCTCTCAGTGTAGGTGAGGTCGAGTTCCTAGTCCTATCAGAGACGGACGATCAAATGTAGTTGCGGTGTTCAATTTGACCACGTAAAAGAGCCATTGGCAGTTCAAAATCGTGAAGAGCAGGCTGAAAAGCTGCTGACTGGGCAAAATGCGTTACGCTCTCAATTATGTGACATTGGCACGTCTCAGACACTGGAGCGAGTTCGAGAATTAGGCGTTAAGTGTGGACATGCCAGACAGTGTCGTCTTCGTGGCAGAGAGAAGATATAGTAATCAACTTCTCATGGGTACGGTGAGCAAATGGACTTTAGGATGGCTGCTGAAGCGGAGGACAGAGCATGCATGGGATGCCCAATGTGCCGTGACGTCGATCGCATAACATAACATAACAAAATTCATTAGAAATATGTAAAAAAAAACTCTTACAAATTATTTTCACCATCCTTAAAATTACGGCGTGATATGAAACGGGTTCTTTTACTTATAGTTTCATTTCCATTTCATTGTATTTAAACTTGACAAACATGAACATCAACACCTGAGCTGTTACAACTTACCTGTACTGAGATACATTGAACAGAATAAACTGTAAGACATGCTAACAGAACGTGCTTCAAAGTGAAGAAAGATAACGACGCCATTGTGATTTCTACACTTGGTTCCCGACGAAGCAGTAGTTACAGAAACTCAGTTCTCAAGTTACTTAAAAAATATCAAATGTAAACAGCGATTGTCTTCTTGCAAAACAAGATTCAACGTCTGTATTTATTCTCACCAAAAGTAGGTCTAAATATTGTTATCTTTTAAGTCATCCACTTTCTTTTTATTGATGATTTAGTTCGACAAGTTCAAGATAATTAGTATCACCAGTCAAGTGACATGTCTACCGTCGTAGGCGACCATGTCTCTCCACAACTCTCTCTCTCTCTCTGGTGCAGTTAATTGGTTCTGATGATCTTTTGTCGAACCACGATGTCAGACCACTCAACATCTTCTCCCTCTGTCTTCCACGATCTCCCCTCCCTGAACTTTACTCTTTGTCACCAAATGTTCTAAGCCACATCTTGGCATTATATGCCATAAGAACCTGATTCGTGTTTTTTTTATAAGGTTTATTTGGATGCAGGTCTCTTTCAAAATTTCATAATTATTTTCTTCGCTGTCCTTGGAATTTTCAGCATTCTTCCATAAAATCACATCATCGAAACTAATCTTACTGATTGCTTGTTCATTGTCCATGATTCGTTTCCATACATAAGTATTGGTTCAATCTAGCACTAGAGTACAATTTTCCGAAGTGTCATAATAAATATAGTCGAGACCTTGTGCTCGTGACAAGACATCAACGTCTGTTTCATCACTACATCTAATGTCAATGAAGACATGTCTCTTTGTACATTAACACAGATATCTTGTTGTGGGTTACCACACAATTGCACACAAGACAATTGCACACAGTACAATTGCACACATAACCATTTCACTTTACATGTGAATCAACTTCTGTAGGTCTGTCCATTTATTCATGATATCATATAAGAGAATTATGTGTAAGAAAATTCATCTTCTATATATATAATAGCTGACATTAAACACTCATCGCATTATTTCATGAACCACATATCGTTGTACTAAATTTAAAATACATGAAACCACTTGTTTTATATTATTTGTATTTATCTACTGACACAAATTTGATATATTCTTAACTCTTTCGCTACTTTGAGCGGATACACAAGCCCGTGATATTCTTTTGGAATGACGCAAAGCCAGTTTGTTGACTAATTTAGTATCATCTTCATCAAGTAGCTTGTCCCTTTTTTCCGATCCAGAAGCACTGAGCTTTCAGCTCTTCGGCTCGGTGCCATGGACATCGTAACCCTTCGGTTTGTTGCCACGAACACCGTGAATCTGGAGAACCTGTGGCTATTCTGCCAGTCCGCGGAATTGAACCACACTCGGGTCAAAGGCACAAGGAAACATCGGCGCGCCATATTAGTGAGCTGGCACTAATCCCTTGCCCTCACCTCCACGTGGTGACCCTGGTAACAGAGGGTAGTTCCGGTCTGGCTAAGACGGCAGGTGCCGTGGGAGAGCTACTCTGTGGCAAATAGAGATGCAAAGGTAGTCACGTTAGATGGGATCCGCTCGCAACACAGACGAGCTATTAATGCTCCTCTCTACCGGCCGATGGGAAAACCTGGAAGGATAAATGTGGAGCCACGCGAAGCGAAACTCGGAGCCCGCGCATACTCTCATTTGAGTCCTCTCTCTTGAGCCAATGAGTATGCTGGGAGTTGAGTTGAGCTGCACGAGGTCCCACATAGGACAAACTAGGGCCCTATCTAAGGGAGGGGGGACGATTTAAAGCCATCGAAGAGATGTTGACCAACGCTGGGATAAATTCGGAGCCCAAGCATGCTCTCTCTTGAGCCCTTTCTCTTGAACCGATGAGTAAGCTGGGAGTCGGGTTGAGCTGCACGTTGGCCCACATAGGCCGATCGAAGAGACGTCGATCCGCGCGGGGCGAAATTCGGAGCCCAAGAATGCTCTCTCTTGAGCCCTCTCTCTTGAGCTGATGAGAATGCTGGGAGGCGAGTAGAGCTGCACTTGGCCCACACGGACAACCTAGGCTAATGTGAGCACGGTGAAACCTGACGGTGACGTTAAGGCATGCACCTGGGCAGAGCGGGCACGCATGCCGACGATGCACGGGTGGGCTCTCAGGGGGGAAACTCGTGACCCCATCACAGGGTGAGGACCGGGTTGAGTCACAGGCGGGGACACCGCAGGCAAATGTAAGCACGGTGGAATTGACGGAAATGGTGAGGTAGGCACCAGGGCAAGCGTGCACGCATGCGAGCGATGCAAGGGTGGGCCCACAGGCAGACAAAAAACTAGGCACGGCAAGCGAGTCAGACATGGCAGGCACGGCAGCGGCACACACGGCAGCGACAAGCATGGCCGGCGCAGCAGGCAAGAGGGTGTGCGTTCCACCCAAATGTGCAGAACAACTGAAAAGCCCAGCAGAGGTAAAGCCCATGCGCGTTTCTTCTTGTAGAAACTCTTGCTGCCTTGCAGTTTGCTTGTGGACAATCAAAGGCTAGAGGAGCAAACCGTACACAAAACTGGACGGTAGGCAAACCAAGCAGTAAATTAAAAAAACGAGTTTAGCTGGGCAGATGACGCTCATCAGCCCGGGAGAGCAGGTCGTCTACTGATCTCTGCCCTGAAAGAAAATAGCAGCCTGCTGCCTTGTGAGTTTTGGCTGGGAACAGCAAAAGGCTAATGGAGAGTGATCTTAGTAAACGCTGGTTGAAATTTAACACACCGCCGAAGGATAAGCACATGAGCTTCAATAGGTACTGTAGGCCGTGCACGTAAATCCGTTCTTGATGTTTGGCTGCTTACATACCAGACTCGAATGATAAAAGTGGTCTAAGAACGACCGCGAGAGAGAGAAGAAGAACCACACTCAGTTGGAACTTATCAGTAGTCAACGCGCTACGAACGCGCTGAGCAGGCGGACGGCAGCTTGTCTCTTTCGGAACCTGGTTCCCATCCTAAACTGAAAGTCATAAAAAGCTCTGTCTGTGCAAGTTGACCGGTGTCAGCAGTGGTCATGCTCAAATCGACAATGACATATTGCACCCATCTTCTTCTCTGTCTTCCTCTCATTCTACTTCAGGCACCATTCCTCCAAAATTATCTTATCAAGGCACTCATGTCGTTTGATGTGTTCGAAATATTTAATTTTCCTTGATTTGATGCTCTTTAATAGCCAACTCTCTTTAATATCAAGATGGTGCAAATTAAATGCGTCCGGATGTAGAAACACTAAATTACAGAGTAAAAGGATTTAACATGAGATAATTAAAAAATATAAGGCTGCAAGATTGTAAACCATAGGTGTAAAAATAAATGTTGTACTCACGATCATGAAGTTGCATCCATCATTAATAACGTGTTTAACCCTTTGCATATTAAATACCGGCTGTATTGTTCGCTGCCTTTCTTTGCGTCCAGCAGAGTTGAGGTTGGCTATTGAAAATTAGTAATTAGTAGCCTGATGATGAACCACAGAACACACACGACAATCCCACCTTCCAGTTGTGTGGACATAAAAACGATGAACTGTGAGATCCAAGTCAATCAGGGGCACTAGCTCGCTAGGGATGGACTCCCATAGGTCATTTTGTGTGACCGCGACTTAGATAGCCGAACCCGAATTAAAAGCCTGTAGAAACCAGATGTGGTGATCTCGGGTCTGTATGCGTCTAGATGGCACAACGAACAAACACATTAAGGTGCAAATCAGATACATAATACAAAGAGAGGTTTAACACATTGATCCTATTAATTGCTTCCGTTGCTTCTCCTGGGGTTCTTAAAAAAATCCTCGTTTGTCTTATCTTACAATAAATTTGAAAGCAACTTTGAGTGATGTATCCATGGTTGTTATACATATATATATATATATATATATATATATATATATATATATATATATATATATATATATATGCTTGAATGATGTATGCATGGTTGTTATACATATATATATGCCGTCTGTCCAGCGAGTTCGTAGCGCGTTGGACTACGAGGTGACTATCCCTCTGTGTGTGCGGTTCAATTCCGCGGGATAGCAGAAAAGCCACAGATTCCCCAGATTTACGGTGTTCGTGGCACCGAACCGAAGGGTTACGATGTCCATGGCACCGAACCGAAGAAGCTGAAAAGCACAAGTGCTTCTGGATCGAAAAAACATTAAAAAAACATATATATATATATATATATATATATGCTTTGAATGATGTATGCATGGTTGTTATACATATATATATATATATATATATATATATATATATACATATATATATATATATATATATACATGTGTGTATGTATGATATTGTCTCGTCTCAAATATATAAGCACAATAAGCTCAAAGCATGTACTTGTGCAACCAGTGTTCGATCGAACCTTACCTGATTATTCTGTGTCTAGCAAAAACGAAGCGTTTGTGAAATATACCCCTCAGTAAAGCCGTTTTATTGAATGGTTGGCTGTTTGTGTTCGTAAGAACGGTTGTTTTGCTAGGCTAGGCAATGAGTGCCGTGAGAAATAAAGATAAGTGGTTCAAGTCCTGTGTTTGGTAGTTTGTCTTTTCGAATGCTCCTAGTACTTGAACACAGTATATTTATTGATTATTTAACAAGTAGTTGATGTAGAACAAATGAAGAAGAAGATGATGAAATTCAGTCTTTATTGAGCATTTGATTTCACAATAAAATAAAAAAGTTGTATTTAAAAAAAAATTCTTTCTCTTTGTATTTTTTTTCCCCGATCCAGAAGCACTTGAGCTTTTTAGCTCTTTGGCTCGGTGCCATGGACATCGTAACCCTTCAGTTCGGTCCCACGAACACCGTAAATCTGGAGAACCTGTGGCTTTTCTGTCAGCCCGCGGAATTGAACCCTCACTCACAGAGGGCTAGTCACCCGTAGTCCAACGCGCTATGAACACACTGGGCAGGCGGGCTCTCTTTGTATTTAAAGATTGACTTTCTATGTTATATATACGTATCTAGGTTTTCTTCTAAGTAAGCTATTATTGTAAGTAATATCAATGATTTAATACGTCAGCAATTTTTACTTACATGTCTTTCATATTAACCTTTACGAAAATAATGACCAACCACAATAACAACATACAATATTAAGATATTTTGTACTAGTGCCAAGTGAAGACCAAGAAAATTATGGTTAGACAATATCAAGACCACACTAAATAAACACGGATATAACACAACAAAGGTAACTCTTATGACCCTGGAACGTAAATTAAAGCTCCCACCCCTACGCTTAACGGCAGGAGTGGACACTTAATTACATTATCCATCTGGGGAAAGACAAAATACAGAAGAAAATAATGGCATCCCCCGTGACATAGCTCACTTGCTTCACATGACGGATCATGTGCTAGACATTTAGGTCACATGACAGCTGCTGTTTAAGTATTATCTTCAACAACTGTTATCAGTTTTTTTCTGTATTTTTTGTGGTAATCTAGATTACTTTTTGGTCTCGAGACTATATTTTAATATGACATGCTTTAAAACAAAGAAGCATGTGCTTTCAATAAATCTTAAATTTATCAGAGTACCAGGAACGAGGTCAAGTAATGTTTACTTTCAATTTAATCATATATGGACACATTTTGGAACGTACATTGAAGAGCTACTACTACACCAACTTCTACTACTACTACTACTACTACTACTACTACTACTACAACTACTGTTACTACTATAAGACTACCACTACCCCTACCTCCACCATCACCACCAGCACCACCACCGTCACTGCCACAGCCACCGCTACCGCTACTATTTCAATTGCTACTTTTACTGCTACTACTACTAATACTACTATTACTACTGCTATTACGGCTACTATTATTACCATTATTCAATCAATCAGCTACTACTACTACTATCATTAAGCCTCCCAGGTAAACACCGACTTACAACTGTCGCTCTCCTACTACTATTATTACTACTACTACTACTACTACAACTATTAATACTACCACTACTACTACTGCTGCTGCTGCTGTTACTTATAATACTGCTGTCCCTGCTACTACTACTGCTACTACTATTATTATTACTACTTCTGAAACTACTACTACTACAATTCTGCTACTCCTACTACTAATATTACTACTACTACTGTTGCTACTACAATTGCAACAACTAATGCAAGTATTTCTTCTGCTACCACTACTACTACTACATTTACTACATTTACTACTATTACATTTACTACTACTACAACGAATGTGGAAATATTTAGGTCATGTTCTTAGATCAGTCGAAAAGAGACTAAATCGACAAGTCCTTATGTGGTCACCAGTTGGGAAAAGAAAACGTGGAAGACCAAAGATCACTCTTCGAAGAACCATCCAACAAGAAAGTAAACTATTGGGATGTAAAACCATACAAGATCTCCAACTGCTAGCAAAGAACCGTACCACATGGAAATCTAAAACCTCTGCCCTATGTGCCGCCTTTGGCAGGAAAGGAACAAACTAACTAACTACTGCTACTTCTATTATTACTACTACTTCTAAAACTACTACTACTGCAACTTCTGCTACTCATACTACTACTACTATTACGACAACTGTAGTAGTAGTACTACTGCTACTACTAAATCTTATATTTACAAATAAAGCGTGGATGTATAACCATCGATTTCCACGGAATTCTATTTATGATCATCTTCTTCAGTTCTTCCAACGAAACTTCAACCGCACTGACATCTTATTCAACAGTTTTATCCTCATGTTTCTTTTGTCATCATACTACTCTCTTCCCTTGTCGGTTTCAGTCAAATGCATATCTGATTCTGTTGTCTGATTGTTTCCTGATGGTGTGTCCCATCTATTACTACTCTTTCTTAACCTGCGCCATTAATGGTTTGCGTCTCTATATCTCTGCAATTCGGTATTCGTTATCACATCTGTGAAAGTTATAGGAAATCTCAAGGGATCTAACACCGAGGTATTGACCTCAGTGCCCAGGAAATTACCCTATATGGCTCTGTCCCCCTTCACAAAAATGGTGCGCGACCTACTGGGAATTACAGAAAGCATGAAAACCGCAGCACCGGCAACAATAATCTGGGGTTTTTTTTTAAAATGTACTCTTGAACAGAAGGTCCGGATTCGAACCATCGACCTTCATAACAAAAGACAACGGCTTAACTACTATGCTACAGAGACCACCTATAATGATATAAAGTATGCGACGGAAACAATTGTTGGTGAATGTCTTCAGTTTGGATGTGATAGTCTCGTATAAGATCACAGTAACGAAGTAATACAGGTATTACATGTGTGTTGATCAGTCTAAACTTTCCATTCATGAGGTAATTATCTGAGTACCTGCCACGGGCACAATTTATTAGAAAGATTACCTACCCATTTCTACACAATATTTTCTATCTCAAAATTGGGGGCCAAAAAGGATCACCCATTGCATGAATAGCTCAGCGCCAGTGGTGGACATCGGTTAAAGCGGGGCAAGTAATGGGTTGGCCGTGTCGCAGATATTGTTCAGCTGGTATGCGGGCTCAATAATATTGACTATGGAGAAGAATGGATACCTATGCCTAGAATATACTGGAACACTTTTTCAACCATCATTAAATTTGATAAAGGTTGCAGAGAGGAAATCCGCGGCGTTGAATGCAGACGTCAAAACCACCATCGATGAAAACTGCAATGCAGACGACGTTGTGATTTACACGGATGGATCGGTAGTTCGTCACGAAAAGTCTGCATGGGCCTTCTCTGCAAGCTCATGTGGCAGAATGGTCAAGAAGCCAGTGGTGCATTCAGTATGACAACAAGCAGCATGACAATGGAAGTGACCAATGCACTACTCTGGCTAGAGTCACAAAACTACACTCATGCGTGCATTCTGAGTGACTCATTGAGTATGATCCGAAAGGTGGAGGCCGGTTCGATGCGCAGGAAATGGACTGAATCACTGCAGGCGTCAACAATTTGCAGAATTACACTTGTCTTTGTTCCGGGGCACATGGGTGTCGTTGACAATGAGAGAGCAGACAGGCTGGCTGGCTCTGCCGCTATATCAGATGGCCAGCCAATGGACAGAGCTGACATCGTGAACGCCCTCATAGAGCGTGGCCGCAAAGAAGACCTTCATCTAAACCAATCCACGTCAACTACTAGATTGCAAGAACTGGGTTTGAAGATTGGTGTGGCAAGAAAAGAACGTTACAACAGGTATACGAGTAGACTCATCAATCAAAATAGAACTGGTACGTTCAATCGCTGGACGCTGATGGAGATATTGCGAAGGAGATCGGAGCACCTATGGACATGTCCGGAGTGCAATGAAGATTATCCAAACTGAAATAGAACTGAAACACAATATTTTCACTATTTTCTAAATTACATCGCGGACCCTCGCCAGTGCTACGGTGTTCGTACATTGTCGCTGAGATCTTTCTGTGTAAGGAAGAGATCAGATCACACACGGTTACTCACCGAAGTAGATCATGATGGTACTATTAATTAATCAATCAAATCTGTCCTTACCTTGCAGTGGTGGGCAGATTTGCGTGTTCTTATAATTCAGTAAACACACAGATCGAAAAATCTCTGAGGGCCACAGAAATGTGGTTTATAGAAGAATGATGAGAATCACATGGACTGCTAAAATGACTAATGTTGATGTGCTGAATGAGATCAAGACACAGAGAAAGCTTATCATTAATATAAGAAAGAGGCAGTCATCATTTTTCGGGCATGCGATGGGGAGGTTTAGAACACATTGTGACAACCGGTAAAATCGATGGTAGACGAGACAGGGGAAGACAGAGAGAGAAAATGTTGGATGGCCTGACTTCATGGCACGGTAGAACATCTGAGTTGATAGCAAACACCAACGACAGAGATTTGTGGAAATCCATGATCGCCTACGCCAGCCGGCACGGCACCTGATGATGATGAGGACGACGGGAACCAATATCGCTTGTAGTGTCAAACAACAGCCAACTCTAGATAACTAGGCCAGACAACTGACTGAGGGTTCCCTGACCTAGATCAGAAAAGGGGCCGGAAAATATAGATGTTTGATAGAACACTGCAAGCGTTTTTGCAATTTTACTCAATTATGTGAGTCTATGGTTATTTATTGGTGAAAAATATTCATGATATTGATATTCCTTATTGTTAAACTTAACTTGTTCCATAATGTAGCTTCGAGTTAGCATTTTGTGTTGATTTTAAAATGAATTCGTTTGTATACAACAATACTGGAATGCGAGGTCACGTGGTGTAGTTGTGGTCTGATTTTCCATAATTCTTGCCTGAGTCCGAAGGCCCATAAGTTTACAGTCGGCTCTGGTCAAACAAACCGGACTGGTCAGTGACGAGTGACGATTAAATATGGTTTCCTGGTCGTTCAGGATGGGGGGTTTGACTTGTGACAAACAATCCCACCCTGAAAAACTTTATATGTTACGCAAGCAGCAGCGAATATACTTCATAGTCAAGGTGCTACAGTATATTAAAAAAAACAGGTCAAATGGTTCGGATCAAAGGAACCACAATACAGTCTCTTAAATAGAGCACTAGCAGTCAGATACAACGGCAACAGAGCTAGAGGACGATCACGTAAACGATGGATCAACGGAATATCTGAGACACTAAATTCCACTTTTTACAAAGCGCTTGGGGAGGCTCGATCCAGGTGCCTCGTTTTTCTTCCTGACGCCGAAAGGCAAAAACAGGAATATAAAATAGATAGATACAAATAAAATAGCTGCCGACACGAAGGGCTACCAGAGTCATCGACACATAACTGGAAGTAGTAAATGTCGTATTTATGCTACCTTCCGAGGACTGAAGTTCTGAATGTCAAAAAACAAAACTAGAATTGGATCTGGAATGTCAGAACAATGTATGAAACATAAAAATTATTGCAGAATACGGAATGAAATTAACGAATCAAAGTTGGAACACAATTTAGAACACGGTAAAGAACAAATAAGAATTGAGTGCATTTGTTGATGTCATAGGTGTCAAGGGCGTCACAGGCGAGAGAGACAGAGAGTTTGAACTTATGAATGGTTGTGTTAAGCAAAGGCAGTCATATACAAAGTGAAAGCTATGATGAAGCGAGTTTATTATGGTCAACATTTCAGTTAACGTTTACAATTTATTGACGACATCGGTGTTTTGATGGGATATTGCTAGTGAATTCTTCTTGAAGGGATATTGCTAGTGAATTCTTCTTGAATGGATATTGCTAGTGAATTCTTCTTGAAGGGATATTGCTAGTGAATTCTTGAAGGGATAATGCTAGTGAGTTCTTCTTGAAGGGATATTGCTAGTGAATTCTTCTTGAAGGGATATTGTTAGTGAATTCTTCTTGAAGGGATAATGTTAGTGAATTCTTCTTATTGATATAAAAACAGAAAAAATATAAAGTTTAACATTTGATTCCTTCATTCTTAAGGGCTTTCATCTTTTTTTTTATTAAATAATATTAGCCCTTCATATCCTTCTGGAGGTCAGGTCTTTCCATGATATTGCTAGTGAATTCTTCTTGATGGGATATTGCCAGTGAATTCTTCTTGAAGGGATATTGCTAGTGAATTCTTCTTGAAGGGATATTGCTAGTGAATTCTTCTTGAAGGGATATTGCTAGTGAATTCTTCTTGAAGGGATATTGCTAGTGAATTCTTCTTGAAGGGATATTGCTAGTGAATTCTTCTTGAAGGGAAATTGCTAGTGAATTCTTCTTGAAGGGATATTGCTAGTGAATTCTTCTTGATGGGATATTGCTAGTGAATTCTTCTTGATGGGAAATTGCTAGTGAATTCTTCTTGAAGGGATAATGACAGTGAATTCTTCTTGAAGGGATAATGATAGTGAATTCTTCTTGAAGGGATAATGCTAGTGAATATTTTTTGAAATTACTAGTGTCGATTGCTTTTTTCTACAAGGGGATTCAATTCATGGATTTACTCACTTAAAAGTACAGGTTTAAATGGATCTGTCCACTTAAAGGGACTTAATTCCTGAATTTGTTCACTTAAAGGCACGTAATTTATGAATTTGTTTACTTAAAACGAATTGACTGACGTGTTGTATTTTAGAACTGAATAAAAAAACACAGCAGTTAAACAAGAAGATATATTGATTAAAAACAGAAGAAATATGAAGTTTAACATTTGGTTCCTTCATTCTTAAAAGCTTTCATCTTTCTTTTTTTCTAAATAATACTAGCCCTTCATATCCTTCTGGAGGTCAGGTCTTTCCATGCCTTTCGTACCAAACATAAGTCACTCTTTCATGCAGGCTTCATGTACATAAATAAATCAGTTAAGTATCATGCGTGCCAGCGTAGGCAATCATGTATCTCCACAACTCTCTCTACTTTGCACAGTTAATCAGGTAAGACGTCAATCTTTTGTCAAACCACAATGTCAGACTATCCAACATCTTCTCCTTCTTTTTCCACGATCCTTCCTTTCGGGAATTTTACCTGGTGTCACCAAATATTTTAAACCTCCTCTTCGCATCATGTGCCCGAGAAACCTTTATTGTCTGATTCTTATTCTTTTGATAAGATTTTATGTGCGCAGATCTGTTTTAAAACCTCTTTTGATAAGATTTTATATGCGCAGATCTGTTTTAAAACCTCTTTTGATAAGATTTTATATGCGCAGATCTGTTTTAAAACCCCATTTGTTTTCTTCGCTGTCTATGATATTTTCAACATCCGTCTGTAAAACAACATCTCTGTGGCATCCAATGATCTTATTAATTGCTTGTTCATTGTCCATGATTTGCAGACATACATAAGTGATGGTTCAATATATCACTTGAATACTTGTTTCCCCAGTGTCACTGGTAGTGAAATTCACGCATAGTATGTTATTTATTTTCATTAAAGCTGCTTTCATTTGAGCTATTCTACTCCTAATCTCTGTTGTACATCTTCCATCTGATGTTAAGAATGTTCCCAGATACATGAATCGATGGACTTGTTTCAGTGTTGTGTTATTTATTTTAATATTGCATTATGGTGTTTCCTGTTTCTTGGAGACAACCATAACCTCTGTTTCTTTATATTCATGCTTAATCCATTCTTTTCACTTTCTCTCACTAATATGTCTATCAAGTCTTGTAGATCTTGTTCATTTGTAGCCATGAGAATTGTGTCATCAGTGTATCTTATATTGTTCATATTTTGTCCGTCAACTGTTACTCTTGCATTTTCTTCTACATGTCGCATGCTGTTTTCACTGTACAGGTTGAACAGGTCTGGTTTTTAAAGGAGGTTTTAAACCGAAAGATTGACTTCTTTGCACCGGTTTTCACCCCATATGGCTTGGTCCCTCTCCGAAGAAATGGCACGCCACATGCCGAGAGGATTACACAAAGCACGAAATCCGTTACTCCGGAAACAATCCTTGGGTTTCTGAAAAAAATGCACTCGTGAGCAGAACGGCACGGTACGGATTAGAACGCACGACCTTCGACTCGCAAGTCAAAGGCTTAACCACTTAACCACTGAGACCCCCGAACAGTTCTGGTAAGAGTACACACCCTCGTCTTACAACTAATTGTATCTTCTGGTAGATCCCACTCTGATTCTCTAGTCTTATGACTGCGCTTTGTTGTCAGTACATATTCTTGATCAGTATAAGATCATTTCCATTAATATTTATACTTTCTAACATGCTAATTATTTCTTCATGTTTCACTTTATCAAAAGCTATAAAAATACATAGGTATAAGTCCAACTTCATTTCTATTGATCTTTCCATTATTGTTCATATTGTATATATTGCGTTGTTTGCTCCCCTACGTTCAACAAACCCACATTGTTCTTATTTAACTTCCGGTCTTATTTTAAATATAGAAATACACATTTCTTTTAAATGTTTAAACCGTAGCTTAGCAACGGTCAATAACAATGTCTCCATCGACAATATCTCCATTAATAAATATCAATTAAGGCAAGTCAAAGACTTCACATACACAGGAAGCATTTTGTCCAGCAAATGGAAGAATCTTCTTCTTCTTCTTTTGTCGTCACACTGCTACCGGGTTGTTGCCCAGTGTCGTGGTTTTCTGTTTTGTCTTGCGCTGTTCTGGTGGCTTGTGTGATTGTTATCTTTGCTCTTTCACAGGATTCTGCTACGCCATCTAACCATCTTTTCCATGGTCTTCCTCTTGCCTTCTTTCCCGATGTTTCCGAATGGAAGAATAACTAACGAAATCCAACACAGATGCAATCCAACACAGGTGCAATCCAACACAGATGCAATCCAACACAGATGCAATCCAACACAGATGCAATCCAACACAGATGCAATCCAACACAGATGCAATCCAACACAGATGCAATCCAACACAGATGCAATCCAACACAGATGCAATCCAACACAGATGCAATCCAACACAGATGCAATCCAACACAGATGCAATCCAACACAGATGCAATCCAACACAGATGCAATCCAACACAGATGCAATCCAACACAGATGCAATCCAACACAGATGCAATCCAACACAGATGCAATCCAACACAGATGCAATCCAACACAGATGCAATCCAACACAGATGCAATCCAACACAGATGCAATCCAACACAGATGCAATCCAACACAGATGCAATCCAACACAGATGCACTAAAACAATTAAATCATAGGATAAATGGCGCTAATTTTGAAATGCATACATGCCACCATAAATACTAAAAAGGATTGTTCAACACACTCTCTCTCCCACATTATGCTATAAGTGCCAAACATGGACACTGGCATCAAACGATAGTAGAAAAATAGTTACGATAGAGAAGAAGTGTCTAAGAATAATGGTGGAGTATCAAGAAGACACTGGTTTAGAAATGAAGTCATCAGTGGAAAAGTGAGTACAGCATCAATATTGAACTTCATCACGAAAAAACAAATTTAATAATTTCGGCCACTTGTGCAGATTACCAACAGACAGTGCTTCTCAAAGAGCAATTTTACTCTAATACAGCGGATACAAAGCAAAAGGCCGTCCGCGAAAAAGGTGGACCTCAGACATAACAGATGTGGCGAAATACACTGTTTATGAACCGCACACAAAAGTCCGTTCTATCAATCTTATCTATTCCTGTCTCTGTGAAGCCAAAACAGGATTAGAGTAACGAAGAAGAACAACTTCTATTTATGAACCAAATTCTCATCAAATAGTTAATTCTTATGTTACACATGTGTATATCCAACACGTCATAATATAACCAATGTAACATTTGTTCTTAGGTTAAAAAAGACAGTCCTCAATTAAGGAAACTTTTATTCTTCATAAAATAATTAAGAAGCTTTGATCAGACAATCAGATACATCCTAGGATTTACTCTAGCTACTGCACAAAAGTATAACCAAACAGACACAACAGAACATTATAAGTTTTTTTATTTGGTTGCGATTCAAATTCAATTCAAATGTAAATCTCAACATACATAAATAAAACCACACGGACAAGAAAGAATGCGATAATTATAACGATTATTGTTCACATGTCTGAATCTTTTCAAACTCTTATCAAGTTTTCTTGTATTAGGATGCATTATGTCAACCCTAAACATGATTATTTATGTTGCAATGCAGTTAAATATTGAATACAGCAAGAATTTATGAACTATTCAGCACAGATTAACAAAAATCATCCAGCTATGATAAACTAACAAATTAAATTGAATCCGCCCGAGTGGTTACAGGAGCCAAATTTGGGGTGTAAAGAATAGAACCACTGTTACCTGCCACGCATGTCTTAGAGGCGACTAAGAAGTGGCAGAAATCGGATGCATGGGTCCTAAATGTGTAGATTGTGCGCTAATGACCTACAAACCAATGTGCAACGTATACACGTTCTTGGCAAAGATCAAACATATCACAATGAGTGATTAAAATTGGTCGTAAAGAACGAACGAAAGAAGAAGAAAATTGAATCATAGTGACAACCATGTCTTACTCACTAAACCTCTTGAAAAGGATTCTTCCAAAGAAGTTAATTATTTTGTTTATGTTGTTAGGCCTACATGCTCTGATATAAGAAAAAAGACTCGTTCGTAGGTTGATATTGCATGCCTCAGCTGACATAGCATTTAATCCGCTACAGAACAAACAAAATGCCTCATTTAATTATAAATAGTTCATCGAAGCAAATCAATATATGTCGTATCACTGATACTTATCGTTGCTTTATTATAAACTGTTATCCCATTTAAATTTGTGAGATAACAATTTATTATGAATTGATTTATCAACAATCTGGAAGCAGGGACTGTCTCTCAAGTCCTTGTTGTTTCCAGTTCAAATCTCTATTACTCGTTGATGGGGTAGAACGTTTTAGAAGCGATACCACACATGTTCTTGCCTCTTAAGATTCTCATGTAGCCATTCTCTCCCCACTGACTTCCTGAGAGACGAGAAAGTATTATGTTAATGAACAATGATGTATGTATGTGAAGTTATAAGGAAAGAGACAGAAAAATAAAGTGAAGTTTTGATTCGTAATAAATGGCACGGTATCAGAAGTAGAGTACCGTTTCCTGGATTCTCCGCAATTTCTTTTTTGTTTTTCCTCTACTCTCTTTCTATCTATCTCTCTCTCTCTCTCGATATATATATATATATATAAATAAACCTGGGATTTAAAAAAATCTCGATTGGGCATAGGCTTTCAAGCAACTAAAACAAAATCTGTCAATATTTAACTAACTATTACAGCTTTTTTCAAACTCTTCCATATGTCGTTAATTTCTGCCTCCAAATCTCTTCTACGTGTATTTCTAGACTTTCCTTTCTTCCGTTGTCCCTGTGTGTTCCAGGAAATGACCCTACTTCTGTATGCTCTGATGTAACATAAAAAACTAAATCTCAAATTGATAGAGACGTGCAACTTAAAAGAGGTTACAATCTCCTAAAACTCAACAAAGAGATAATAATCACGTCAGCCCTAGGAGTTGTACAGAAATACATGGTCGAATAATGACAATATTGAAAGTAAATATGTTTAAGGCGACCCATAATAGTATTAATATTGTGACACTTGTCTTGTTTAGAATTGTTGTCAGTGTCAGATGAAATGCTCTTATTGGAATAGTAATGTAATGCAGATACACATTGCTGAATTTAAGATAGTAATGTGAAGATAGTAATGTGAAGATAGTAGTGTGAGAATAATTATTACAATTTATCGATGATAGTGCATGGCAATGCTATATCGTTGTCGATCATGATGTTTATGATTATGACTACTAAATAATAATATGGTATAGTGCGGATAATAATAATTGTTAATTTTCAAAATTCAGAAAATAAATGCAATTACCCCATGAGTTTTTGAGGATCCAGTAGTCCTGTCCAGCATCTGTACCGTATCCTACAATCTGCACTATATGATCTAACTGAGTACTACTGCAGCTGGGATCAGAATAGATACCGCTTGCGTAATCCTGAAATCAAAACACTCCACATGTTACCATTTGCTAATATTGTACTGAAGTAACTTTAATATCATGAATTGAGGAGGCAAAAACACGTTGTATGATTAAAGAGATTTCTATCTTTCAAACAACTTGTCTGCAAAAGATATTACGCTTGTTCTGGCAAAAACCTATCTCTAACCAAGAAATGTTTACACAGTTTCAACAAAATATGAACATTTTCATCCAAAATACACGATGGAGATGGATTGGACATGTGATACGCTTAGATACTAACTATGTTACGCAAACTGCTCTGAGACGAATACCAGAGAATAAACGAAAACGCGGAAGACCCAAACGACCTGAACAAATCAGTAGAACAGTAACTGAAAGAAATGAATTCCAGGTATAACACAGTACATAGGGCGGTCAAGTACAGAGAAGAATGAGGTGCATGTGTTGCTGCTTCAAGCACTAAGGACGTCACAGGCTAGATAGAGGAAGATGATCAAAGAAAGCATATTGTTCAGGAATCCTTAAAGATATCTTTGAATATGAAATGTTTATGGAACTAGTGCGTTTACGTAATAGTCTCCAGAAAATTAAGAAATAATTTGTTATTACAATGAGATATTATGAAATATATCAAACAAGGACAGTACAGTGACTAAGGGAGACATGCACATTTAGCCAGGTAGTGGAAAGCATATCGAAGAGTCATCCGTATACAATGGACAGAGAAGAGAACAAATATATCTATCAAATATTTGCTCAAAATTTAATAAAATTGGATGCTTTTACAAATAAGATAGAGAAAATTGAAGTATTATGGACATATAGAAATACACGAATGGCTAAATAAAAACAATTATGGAGGGTCGAATCTCGGCGAAGAGAAGAAAAGTAAGACCACGGATCAGATGCTTTTAAAAGGGGACATGATTTGAACATGATAAAAGAGATGGCGGGACATCTGAATTGCGAGATAAATTCAAAAGGACTGTTAGGGTGGCAACGTTCTGTTTAGGACACGCTATTAGATGATGATGTTTTATTTGTCTCGACATAAACACTACCATGTACACTAGCACAAGAACCACAGCTTGATTTCTGACCACACAGAACAGAATATTTAGTATACGCAAGAGAATGTTCATATTACGATATTGCTATTTTAATTTGATTATTTTCCAATATAAAGCTGGCATTGAAGTGACAGGGAAATGATTACAGAAAGAATTGGTGTCCTATGGAAACCATGAAACGAACTTTACTAAGAGAGTCAAGAATATCGTCCTCCATTCCATAGAGGAGATTGGACGAGTTGCACAGAATAGAGCGCTATGGATAAAATGGTTGCATGTCCTATGTAGCTTATAAAGGTAGGAATGATATATAATAATAATAATAATAATTTTCCAGATTCGATTATCAGTTGTATCAATCTTCACAATCCTATCCAAAGGTAACCATCCTAAACTTTAATAGAAGTACAATACTAACAGTTTTACTGAACAGTAAATAGAAAATTAAAGAACGAAATCTTGTTAATTAAGAGATAGTTTTAGAAAAGTAATTTTTCTTCTTCCAACGTTTTCAGACATCGATTTGTATACTTTTAAACTAGTTAGTGGTCAACCGGAGTCTATGTACATCTCCGTATAGCTTGTCTTGGACTGATATGGGATTGGCCATGTGTTTTCTCTCTGTTCCGTGTATGTTGGACATTCTTGCAGTATGTGTGTCTCTGTCATCTTGCTGGTGCCACATGTACATATCCTGAAAAAGCGTGTATGTTGTGGTGCTCGTTGAATAATCACATCGTCAAGGCTGACCTACCCTGTGTAATCTTTGATGAACATACCATCGAGCGCAGAGACAGGCTGCGCTATCTTGGAATAACCTTTGATCGTAGTCTATCTTTCAAACACCATATTGAACAGACGATACAACGGTGCAAGCGTGGTCTTGCGGCTCTCAAAGTTATGGTTGCTGCACACCTTGAGCAGAGACTACTCGCCATTTTGTTTGATCGACTGGTAATGTCAGTGGTAGATTACGGACTCGGAATTCTTACGATATCAAGATCACAATGTGAACGACTCGAACGGGTTCAGAATGAAGATATGCGTATAGTTCTGGGTTGCACTAGAGATACCCCTATTGTGAAGATGAGATATATGCTTGGCGTTCTGTCACTACGCTCCCGTCATGCAATCGCCCAAACCAAGGCATATATGCGGGTTACTTCGGATAAGAGACATCCACTACACAAGAACACTAATGATGTTAAGGGCACGAGAATCAAGCATGGCATGTCGTGGATGCCCAGGCTGAGAGAGCAATAGGCCATGTGACAGCGGTTGCAACCCTACCAAAAGGGGAAGAATGGATCCCAACAGATGGTAGCATGATGAACTATCTCAACGTTATCATTACTCTTGGAAGAGAATGTAGAGATTGGGGCAACATGAAGGCTGATCTCGCAGTTAAGCAGCTGATAGAAGATAATGCTAGGGATGATGATGTTGTATATACCGATGGGTCGGTTCAACGTGGTGAGAAATCCGGCTGGGGTTTCTTGGCTAATGTGCATGGTAGGGTTGTTGCAGAGCGAAGTGGGGCATACAGGACAACTACTTCTAGTATGAGAATGGAGGTTGAGGCCGTTACTGCTGTCCTCCATTGGATTTCTGGGACTTCATTTACTGGGGCAGTTGTTGTATCTGACTCTCAGTCGATGCTTCACAAGATCTAGAAGGACAGGTTTCGGTATGAGTGGATGTCGTCTATAGAAGTTTCTAACCTTCAGCGGCTTACGTGGATATACTGTCCTGGGCATGCGGGTGTTTACAGTAATGAGAGAGCGGACATGCTTGCATCAACAGCATCGATTGTTGGGGAGTTGAAGATGGATAACGGGGATATTCGTCGGTCTCTTCGCGACTCTCTGTTGGATGAGGACACTAAAATCGATGTTGAATCGATCAAGCGATTTAAGCAGTTTGGAGTTACCCGTTGTTCAAGTCGAACTGGATGCCTGAGAGGCAGAGTGAGAGGTGTGTTTAATCAACGAGCCACAGGAACCATCAGTATGCATACTCTTCGATATCTGTTGGGGAGACTGAGCACCTATGGGTTTGCCGGAGTGCAATGACGTCAGTTTAGTAACCAATAACCAATAACCACATGTACATATGACAGATGGAGCCTATTTTATACTTATTAAACAGATGGGACCTCAGCCTATTGTGCCCTGTTCGTAGACGAAAAATGACAACCTGTTTCTCTCTACTTAGTGTTTGGTATGCATCGTGCTTTTCATGCCCTGGGTGATCTCTCAGCCAATTGTTCTTGTAGGCCATTTTTATCCGCACTTTTGCTTCCTTATATGTCATACTGGTGTCTGTCTGTGGTAGCCTGCTTCTTGCTTTTGCCAATATGTCGAAAAGTATGTCAAGTTTATATACATAAAATACTTATTGTTACCTGGAATGAGTCCTGACTGGCATCGAGGTAGGCACTAAGTGGCGTCTGATGAATGGCCGCTACCATTAGATCCTCTCGGCCTGTAGGAATATACCCGGACTTGGAGACCTGTAGAATAAGTTATCAGAAAAGATATTCAACAACATATGTCTCAGTACTGAAGATATCGAGACAGCACGGTATGGACCAATTTAAGCAATTGTGTTTATAGTTAATGGATATACATAGTTATATGGAGATACATAGTTGCAGAGATTCATGATCGCCAACGCCAGCAGACACGGCATCGAATGATTCTAGTGATGATGCTTGTTGAAACATAATTCCATGGAATATCTCACTAACGTAACTACATGTATAATCAATTGTAACAAAAATCATATAATTGATTCCTTTGTAGTTGAAGCTTTGTCTTATTCTTCTCTTTATCTATTGTAACTCAGTGAAGTTTCTGGAAGAGATGTATGTATCTTCTGTGCAGCTTGTTTAGTGCATGTTATAAATTGGTAATCATTTTTCTTAAATTGTTCTTGATGATGTCACTTCATCTTTTGCGTCGTCTTTCTCTTCCTCTGTATTCAGTACATTTTTTTCAATGTGGTACTCTAGTAGTTGATACTAGATCATTCTTATGAGATGATTAAACCCTTCAATCTGTTATCATATTATGTATTGAATGACTGTTTTCATTATTAGTCTTCTTCTAGTATCTTCATTTCTAATTTTAAACATTTAAATCGTTTAAGCAAACTGACAAAATTATTTATTGCACTTTCTGTTTTACCTTTCCAACAGACTGACACGTTCCATTTCTGCAAGTCCTATCGTTTGAATGATAAGTTGGTTCTGTGCACAGACCTCCAATGTTGATGATACAGTCGTATCCGTTGTCCTTGGCAGACCTGACTTATCGTCACAACAATCAGCAACTTCTTGTCTGCTGAGCAAGATTACGTGTATTCCAGCCTGTATAGCGTGCAGACTTTCCACGCCCTCTGCAAACATATCAAATGTAATGAAACCAAGTAAACAGTAAAAAATCGTAATAACAGAAATTAAACCCAAATATAAAACAATTGTTAACAGCAAATAATTCATAAATTCTTTTATTTAAACAAAGTATATCAGAATCAAAATTTACAATGTTATTTATCTATACAACGAGAGTCGCAATATCGTAGTGATTAGTGCAATCGCTTCCTAGCGTTGATCCAGGTTTCATTTCCACATTAGGGGTGGAATCTATTCTGATAGTAAACGCTCTCAGGACGACCCAGTCTCAATTGGGTAACATTGGATAGCAAAATCGACCGACGTGATGTTGAGCACATCATTAATCGTGTGTCCTAGCTACAACACACAAGTGGAGAAAGTGGAGAACTAGGCAAAGAG